>OX381704.1:111065441-111344453 GCA_947462335.1 Harmothoe impar
CACACATTGAATACAACGTGTCCATAGTCAATGGGCTATGAAAAAGTTGTCTTTCCTTCATTAAATGGCTTCAAATAAAAAATAAATGCAAATGCCAACTACATTACTACCTCTCTGACGTATCTCACGAGTAGGGGCTGAAGCTGTGAGGCCCCTAAGTCTCAAAAAGCCCCTGTCCCTCAAACATTTGTGGGATAGGGGCCTTTTGAGACTTAGGGCATACCTGAAGTCCCTAAATGTCAAAAAGCCCCTATCCCACAAATATTTGAGACATAGGGACCACATTCACACAGCCCCTATTTCACAAAAATTTAAAAGATAGAGGCCATTTGAGACATAGGGACATGTCAGGCCCCTATCCTACAAAAGACTAAACACCCTGTAATTAATAAATGACCACTCCCTTTCCTACTTTGGGAGCAGTAATCTATTATCAAGAGACGGGAGGGGATGTTACTAAGGGTGGGGTGGTAGTGGGATATTATCCAATATCCTATAGCGAAGACTCGGTTTTCTCCGTATGGGCAGCCATGTTAGTTCTGTGCTCGCAACTTATCGTGAGACTTAGGCAGTGACCAGACAGTCACACACCATAGCTTCCGGGGAACAGGCTACAATACGAGAGCAGAGCCAAGGTCTCACGAGATTGCTGGTGTGAGTGTAAACAGTGTGGGTGCGGGAACAAGTCCGATCCCGATAGAGGCCTATAAATGATCTATCTATTGCACATATTTAGCCAAGGGGACACTTTTTAGGTATAGTGGCTTTTGAGAGATAGGGACATGCTAAAAATATTTGTGACTTAGGGACTTCATGTGGGTCCTATGTCTCAAACCGTTTTAAGAGATAGGGGCCATTTAGCACATAGGGACTTCACCTGGTCCCTATATCTCAAACAGGCCAATTTTGAGGGATGGGGCCTTTTGAGGGATAGGGGCCTCACAGGGGCGGATCCCACGAAGCCGCAGGCTGAGTGGGATGCGCCCCAGCCCCCACTCATGAAATACGACAGAGACGGTATCAATGGGCGTTGGCATTTGACTATTTATAAGTTCGAATACGCTATATATATGTGACCCATTTTAACGAAATGGGTTGGAAGTCGCACTTTAAAGAGCCTAGATATGGCCTCTTTAAGTAGTATAGGGTGGAAAAAATAACTTTTTTGAAAAATCAGTTTTTAACATTTTTCTAACATATGAATAGCCATTTTCTGGAATACTTGTTTACAAGCCAGATTTCAACTCCCATTATACCCAAAATAATGGCCGTAGCTAATATCTAATCTAAATGTTAATTATCTCATTTTAATTAATTTACATTTAATTCAACAAAAAAGTATCGATTTTTTTCCCCACATTTTTCTAACATATGAAAAGCTATCTTTATGGCAAAAGAAGGTACACACCAAATTTCAACCCGCATTATTCCCATTGCCATAGGATCTATAATTGTATTGTATTACATAGTTAACGTCTAATTTAAATGTTAATTATCTCATTTTAATTAATTTCCATTTAATTCAACAAAAAAGTATCGAAAACATTGCCAAAGTGTCAAAATGGCCAATATACTACACGTCACGTATCAAATGAAAGCTCTTGATGAGCTCTACATGAAAATGGCAATATCTCAACATTGTTAATATGCGACTTCCGGGTCACATATACGGTCTGTTATCATGCATAAGTTTCACCGTGTCTACCTTTTCTTGTTTCACAGAATGACCCTTCTGGCCGTGAGTAGTCTACATCTATTATTGTATCTTTTTAATTCTTAATTTTTCTAAAACTTTGAAAAAAAGAACCTTTTTTCTAATGCCGGTAGTTAAAGCATGAATCTAAATATTCACTTTCATGGTTAAAGTTACACTCTTGATTTGCCCGTGCACCCTTAGAGGAGAAAAATCGACTTATAGCAAAAGAAATTGAACTGTAAGAAAACCTCACTTATAAGTCGAGTTGGAGTTTGGGAATTGTTTTGAGGCCCCCCCCCCCAAAAAAAAAAACATCTTCTCAGGGTCAAAGTGAGTAATTCAAATGATATGTTGCCCTTAAGACAAGCTGTGGGGAAAAGAAATAACTCTAACATGAAAAGAACAACAATCTCATAAAAAGGTATTTTGCACTGCATAGAGGATAACGATTTTTGGGAGCCTAAATCATACTATTCTTTTCCAAAACCTCACTTAGTATAAGTCGAATTGGAATTTTAGGTGGAAAAATTGATTTATAGCAAAAATAAATTCCAAATAAAGATACTTATAAGCGAGGTTTTACGTTAGTAATGCATATACTTTTTCACTGAAAATATTTGAAAAGATTATGTTTCCTTACCCAATTCACCATCCCTACCTGTTGATTATCCCTTTAAAGACGGCATAATACCTGAATGCATCATGCCCTTGGTCGTCATGATCGCTGTCATGATGCATCAATGCAGCACTGGCGAGTAACTCGCCAGCACTATATTCAAACATCATGTTGACCCTATGGGGTTTAGACACTCTTGAAAGGCCAACATGATGACGAATGACGACACATGTCATCTTTGAGCGAAATACGTCCTTAAAGGGTCGTAAGGTGGGGCTCCACTAACCGATTCTGTTCTCAGATCGGGGCTATTCTCACGAATCTGGCTCAGTTATATACCATGACAATGATATACAGTAGACAGGAACTATGTTTAAAATCATGTCTTTGTTTATAAACAATGTGGAAAATAGAGTTGCCAAGGCTATGTAACACAATTGAGGTCCCGATTTAAGCCTCGATTTTGCATCTGAGGCCGATCTGGGCATCCGATCTCATATCAGACAGGTTTGATTTTCATCTATCTGATGCTCCCCCGTTCAAAGGGCTCTAATCGGCCGATTTATGCACAATAACAGATAGGAAATATGTTTTTGTTTTGACTTAATCAGACTGTAAAGACCTTTATGATCGGTTCGTGAGAATGACCCAAAAAATCGGGTAGTGGAGTCCCAGCTTAAGATGTTTATGTCCTTAGATCTTACCTAGACAGTGAACTGACGATACCATGAATGATAATATCAACGTTTAACCATGTTCCTTTCTTTATCTATTCCAGCAACTCAATATCCTCACGTAAGTTGAATCTTATTTCATTTCTGCATCTTTCAATAATTTATCCACCTTATGATCCTTTGTCTGGATTATAGATGAATGTAATTCTGGTGAGTACCGTAAAACCTCGCGTATAAGCCTGACTCGCGTATATGCCGCACCCCAACTTTGGGCCGATCCTATAAGCCGCACCAGCGATCTGATTCGCGTACTAGCTGCGGCTTATACGCGAGGTTATACGGTAGCTGTCAGTACTGAGAGGGGGCTGGGGTGCATTCCACTCAGCCTCCCACTTTGTGGGATGCACCCCAACCCCCACATTTGTGTTTATTTTTTGATTTGAAGCCATTTAATCAGTCTATATGAAAACCTGCCGGACACCGGATATAGCTGGCAAAAGGTATGCCAGTCCGACAGAAAGAGGGCTACTGCAGGCCCGAATGGCTGGCTGTATTCTAGAGATTCTTGCCTATATGCCATCTTTAACAGCTTGTAAATCGGACCATTATTAAGGTTTCTACAGCATAAAACAGAAAGTGTGAATATTTTCTGCAATGTTGTTCAGTAATTCACATATTTAGGTGGTTGATATAATTGTAGCAAGTAGGGGGAACCCTATTTATTATCATTGCCAGTAAGTACACTTGTTTTGTATTTAATTTTCAAATGGCGATATTGTACTCCAATATCTGGGCCTGCTAAAATGAGCCGGGCCTGCAAAGAAAACAATCTGCAGGACCGAATGTCCTGGATGGCTAAAAAGTTTTTGTATAAACTGTTTAATGAAGGAAAATTACTTTTTCGTAGCCCATTGAATACGGCTATATTGTATTTACTGGGGCCATTGAATATGGCCCTTACAGGACTTTAACATAGTATGTCTTGCAAACTAGATAGTGATGTCCAGAAACATATGCAAAATCTTGTATAGGGATGAAGAGTAAACTAAAGGTAAATACCTGATAGAGACTGTGACTGATCTACACTGAAAATCCATAGGTTGAAAGGGTTAGTCAGCACAGACTAACCCAGGTTAGTCATTTGAGTGTCACAATGGCAAAGTTATATTCAAAAATGACCGAGGGGTCAGTTAGTAGTGGCTAACCTAGGTCCATTATTGGTGTGTTGTATTTGTATACCACTAGTTGGGGCCACCTGTGATGACCACTCAGTGGCTCCCCCTGGAACTAAAAAGACTAAGGTGGGTTGGTCAGTATACTTATTAGTGACCAACCTGACAATAATAACTAATCTAGGTTCTTCGTATAGGGAGCCAAAAAATGACTAACTAGGTTAGGTACTAGTGACTGAGAGGTTGGTCGTATAGGGAGCCTAGAAATATCAGTGTATAGCAACAGAAGTATAATGTATGCGGTAATATCCACGAATTATTGATGACGGTGACAAACTGGTGGACTGCATTGCAAAATTACAGCTGTTGATTATGATTGTGATATGAAACTATGTGATCATAATTTGACCCGTCCTATCGTACTTCGTATAATATTATGATTTATTTTTTGGAAATACAAGATGTCCAATGCTTTAGCACTGAAGGGCCGTATTCAATGCCCCCATTGAATACAACATGGCCGTATTCAATGGGCTAAGAAAAAGTTGGTTTTCCTTCATTAAATGGCTTCAAATAAAAAAATAAACACAAATGCCAACTACATTGATACCGCTCTGATGTATTTCACTTGTGGGGGCTGGGGCGCATCCCACTCAGCCTGCGGCTTCCCACTCAGCCTGGGGCTTCGTGGGATACTGCCCCAGCCCCCACTCGTGAAATACAACAGAGACGGTATCAATGGGTGTTGGCATTTGTCTATCTATTCACCAGCGTCCTGTTGTATATTGTAGATTTATTATCTGATGAGGCATGAACATCCTGGTTTCATGTTATTTTCGTCGATTTATTCATGGCATCTATTTGAAAGGCTATACTTGTTGGCCTATATGTAATTTATGCCAATATAAATTTTAAAATCAATCAAATCAAATCTAGTATCTCAGAAAAATACTAACCTGTTCCGTTTTATTCTCCCCCTCAGGCACCCGGTGGTGTAAGTATACGATTTGTCTTTTATATGAAGTATTTCTCCTTTTTTTTGCTTTTTCTAGTTCAAATATATCTCTATTCTAGTATAAGAAACTTACATATATACGTATGTGTCTTTTTGTTTACATACCAGTCCGGCCATAATGTTAAAATAACTGATTTGCAATCAGGTTTAAACGTCTATATAGTGCAATCAATCCTAAATACATCTTAAGGTGGGGCTCCACTAACCAATTTCATTCACAAATCGGGGCTATTCTCACGAATCTGAATCACCTATATACCATAACGATTACATACCTTAAGCAGGGAGGGACTGTAGACCCTGCTATAGGTTTATGTTTGTAAACAATGTTTATGTTTATAAACAAGTGGAAAATAGAATTGCCAAGGCTATACAACACGGTTAAGAACCCGATTTAGGTTCCGATTTTGCAACCAAGGTCGATTTTTTGGCCCCGATCTCATATCAAACGGGTTTGATTTTTATTTGTCTGAACAGTACGATCTCTAGGGCTATGTTTATACCTGATCAACCATGTATACCTATAGTGAAATGTAAATATAAACAAGCCCTCAGCTTCTCCTGATCGCACTGGGTCTCTCATGTTATTTTTTCTGAAGGGAAAGCTATGGGGTTTTCATATGATCGGATCGTGAGAATTGCCCAAAAAATCGCGTAGTGGAGCCCCAGCTATAATGTAATCAATCCTAAAAGAATAAATAAACCGATGCTATATTATGATCACCCATCTGGGGTGTATTCCCTCCAAACAGAACTTGGAAATTGAACGTTCACAACTGGGTAGAATCTGGGTAGGTCACAATGACACAAGAAACTCACGAGATATTCCCAAGAATTGTGAACATATCCTTATTACAATCAGAACTAATGATAAAATGTCTTATATGTATTCACTGGATGGAGTACCCCCGCGGAGATTAACCGGGAAGATCATAATGTCGCATTGCATGTTATGAACGGTTAAATAAAACAACAAAAAACAACAACTTGGGAATTGACTGGTAGAATTCTACCGAGTTGCAAACGTTCAATTCCCGTGCCTTTCTTGTGTCATTATGACCTACCCGGATTCTACCCAGTTTCGAACGTTCAGTTAAATCTAAACAGTTTAATCTTTTTCTCATTTACAGGGACCACGCTATAGATATGTATGTATCCTTTGCCATTTTTGTATCAACATATAGAAAATGACAGTGAAAGATAATTATTGAGCATTATTTAGTTAAGGTATATATTATGTTTTGATGTATTTGTAATTTTTCACAAAAAAAACAAAACAGGTGTGGATCCCTGTAGTTGGTAATGGTCCAGTGAACAAGGACAACCTTGACCCTGGCCTGGGGCATACAGAGCCAGCAGGCCAGGAAGGCTTAGTATAAACCTAAGTAAACATATATAACCAACTGTAACTAATCATACCGGTAGCATTATACTTATCATGGGATAATTATATACACAGAATAAAAAGCATTGTCGAGTTATCCTTTTAAGAGCCGATGGTTTGTTAACCCATTTAGGACGGCATAATGCCTTAATGCATCATGCCTTTCAAGCCTTGGTCGTCATGATGCATAAATGCAGCCCTATTGAGTAACTCGCAAGTGCTGCATTCAAGCATCATGCTGACCCTACGGGGGTTGTGACACTAGGGTCGGCATGATGCATCAATGCAGCACTGGTGAGTTACTCGCATTAGTATATCATGCTGACAAATGTCATATTTTAGTGACATCCGTCCTTTAAGGTGGCAAAGTGCATCAATGCATCATGCCTTGGTAGTCATGATGCATTGATGCAGCTCTGGCGAGTAATTTGCCAGGGCTGCAATTAAGCATCATGTCAACCCTACAGGGTCGAGACACTCCTGAAGGGTCAGCATGATTCACAAATGCGGCACCAGCGAGTTACTCGCCAGGGCTACATTTGTACATCATGATGACAACTGTCATCTTTTAGTAACATTTTCTCCCGTTTTCCCTCCATATTATAAACTAACCTGACCTTCCGTCTTTCTTTCACCCACAGGGACCGGGTGTAAGTATAAGTTGACGCCGAGTATTTTCTAAATATTTTTATTCATGTTATAATGACATTGAGTTCAATATATAACTGTTATGGCGGGGATTCTTTCCCTGACCTCAGTTTCGTGAATAATAATAAACTGATTTCATCAAAGTTATTTCCAATTTTTTCACGGGACACCATAGACGACAGGGTTTGTGTGGGGGTAAAACATGCGAATACTAACTCACCTTTGGTTATTAGGAATGTAGTGTTAGGAACATACACGCCACGTCCCTTTGGGATATATAATTGTTGTAGGATTTATGGCAAAACAACAGCAAAAAACAAAAAACAAAAAACATAAACAAACTCAGGACCTGGCAATGTCGCTAAATAAGGCTAACACCTTCTTGTATGATATAATATAATATTTAATAGAAATAGACGTGAAATGTCCCTCAAATAAAACTCTTTCATGTTTTGATGTATTTGTAATTTTGGTTTGAGACTTGACTTTGTATTGCAGAGGCGGCCCCATGGTCCAGGAGACAGGATAGCAGTGGTAAGTTTGAGGGTTTTTGTGTCAATATATGAAGTATTAATCCTCCAGGGTTAAAATTCAGCCCAAAATAATTATCTCATTTCAAGAAAATAAGATTACTTTACTCGACTGGCGGACAAACCACTTGTTTTAAGAATCTATTTTTCTTAAAACAAGTGGTTTGTCTGCCAGACGAGTTTAATAATCGTATTTTCTTGAAATTAGATTATTTTTGGCTGAGAACAATACTAGGGCTATTACATGTACAGCATGTCTAAAGAATGGATGACTGGCAATGTAAACTAATGATGTTGTGATTGTAAATTATTGTAAATTCCCGTCTTTTACATCCTATACCTATTTTAATTTTCTATATTCATGGTTGCTCACCTCAACTACATGTATTAACGAAAATGAAACTTTTTAAAATTTTATTTTGTAGGATCCAGTTCACCCTCAGCGCCCGGGTGAGTAAGGTTACATGTAGTTACTAATAAAATTAACAATAAATAGACGAAACCCCACTTATTGACATATACATGTACATCATACTTCACAAGTTGAAGCTGGGTCATATCACACGATGCCGATGGCTGAGTGTGATATGACCCAGCTTCAACTCGTGAGGTATGATGTACATGTATGTTAATAAATGGGGGGTTGTGTCTATTACAAGTTCTTACAGTCATTAAATGAAGAAAATCAACAAACTTGGAGGCCATGGAGTATGGCTACACCATACTCCATGGGGGCATGGAGTACGGAGCTCCCATAGGCTTAGCATAGCAAGCCCGTACTACCATGTAATAAATGGGCGGTTCTGTCAATATAAATTTGTCATGATGCACCAACGTATCCCCGGTGAGTAACTCGCTGGTGCTGCATTGATGCATCATGCCGACCCTTTGGGAGCGTATCAAACCATAGGGCAGGCATGATGCTTGAATGCAGCACTTTCGTCAACGTGAATGAGGTCAACTTTTATAAGCACAGGGTTCGACTTTATTCTCTTGTAGATGAATAAGATGTCCTAGTGCCCCTTTCGTAAGTGATTCAACCATTTCCAATGCATGAGAAATAATATTGCTGTTATGAAATCATTTATATTTCTGATGTATAATCATCAAATCTTGTTCAAATGTGTTTGATGTCAAGAATGTGTTTGTTTTTACTTTCATGTGATGACACAGGCGGCAAGAACGTAAGATATATTTACCATCCACTGATTTCTAAATATTAACAATTAATTTTATTGACAAAATTATATCTTTCGTTTATTGACCATAAATCTAAGTAACGGTAAAAATATGTTCTGCCGACACATTCAGGAAAGAAATATTTAGAACTATTGGACATCCTTAATAATTTCCTGAGGTTGGACAGTTAATTGGGCATCGAATCTGTTCTTCCTGAACAAAAAATGTCTTAAGTTTCCCAAGAAATATGAATATTTTGCAAAAAAAAAAAAAAGAATTCTCTAAAATAGGAAAAAAATGCTAGGGTCGGCCCTTTTTTGAAACTAGAGTTGGGTTGCCTGAAACACACCTTTTATTTTTTTTGGCCCTATATTGTTTGGTGGTAACTGTTGTTCCCCTTTTGTCTTCTGGTAGGATCGTCATACCAGACCTGGCTCAAGACCTTCGGTAAGCATTCTACTAATTGCCATCTATCAAAACATTTAATCCTTTTCAAGGATAGCATGATGCGTTAATGCATCATGCCCTTGGTCATCATGATGCATAAATGCAGCCCTGGCGAGAACCTCACCAGTGCTGCATTCAAGCATCATGCCGACCCTCTCGAATGGTCGTCATGATGCACCGATGCAGCACCGGCGAGTAACTCGCCAGGGCTGCATTGGTGAATCATGTGGCATACAAATAGTTTACGAAATGTTTTATTTCCGTGACAGAAAACCTCTATGTCTTAAAACTTGGTTGGGTTACATCATGGTAACAAGTAGAGACAAGCTGGTTCTTGTAAATCCCCTGTCATGGAATGGCCCGGACTTTCTTAATCGGAACATATATACTGTAAACGTAGATATTTCCGGGCTGTCCATATTTTCACGATTTTCGCGATTTTTAAAAATCCGCGAAAATATGTACAGAGCGAATATTTACACAGTATTGAATCAAATAGCCAAATTTCGGAAACCCGCGAATTTTAGTACCAGCGAAAATGTCATTTTTAGCAAAAGCGTGAAAATTTATACACCCGAAAATATCTACATTTACAGTCCTGACAAAGGATTGTTATACTTGTTGCACATTGTATTGTATATTTATATCACTGCATTGACAATATTGGTGGATACGAAAAACTTATATGATATGACTGTTTTGTACCAATAAAAACATTGAAAACTCAAACTCATATTGTTTTTTACAGAATGAGTATATTGATGAAGACTTTGTACAGTTGCCTGCGGGGGTGAGTTATAACGGCTTCTTAAGATTTTTTGCCAAAAATCCAATAATTTAAAAAAGCATTAAAGACTTAGTTTCTTATCACCAAGCCTTTAAAAATATGGCGCGGGCATTTTCTATTTAAAAAAAATCTATTTTTTTCTTTACTTGGGGCCAAAATATATATCGAAAATATATAAAAAGATTTCGATAAAATTTCACATTTTAGTATAGAAGAGTTATGTCGATGTTATATGTTGATCTACAAAAGTCGGAAATATGTTAGTTATTCCTAGCCCACGGCATTACTGACAGTTTAAGATTTGATTTCATATCAAATGTGCCAATATTTGGTTCACTATTTAACCCATTTTTCAAAAAAAATGTGAAAAGAAAAAAAGTTTCCCCCAATTCATGATTTTTATTATGCCTGTGGTGATGAGAAACCAGTTTCAATTTTTTTGAAATACGAGACTTACTATGCTTAACCTAAAAAATCTTGCAAAATTTCTTGTGGGCCGCCCGGGCCCAGAGGAAGCTAATCTCGAGGATATCAATGGGCCCGGACCCAAATCTACGGGCCATTGGCTCCCGGGCCAGCGTTAGTGTCTACCCCTACTTAACTGTAGGAAGGGCCGTATTCAATGGCCCCCATTGAATACAATGTGTTTGTATTCAATGGGCTATGAAAAACCTGGATTTCTTCATTAAATGGCTTCAAATTTAAAAAAAATTCACATGCGAACTACATTGATACCTCTCTGCCGTATTTCACTCATGGGGGCTGGGGCATATCCCACTCAGCCTGCGGCTTTGTGGGATATGGCCCCTGCCCCCACTCATGAAATACAACAGAGACGGTATCAATAGGCCCTGGCATTTGTCTATTTCTTATACCTTGCCATCGCTAAAATGGGGTCAGCCACAATCAATTTGAGCCCTATACTGGGGAGTGAGGGAGACGCAAAAACATTTGGAGCCTTCTCATCGACTCCCCCCCCCCCCCGTTGTTAAAAAATGACCACTCCACTGGGTTACCCTGGTAGGTTCGCACGCACTAAAAATGACCATTCCCTTTCTACATTGGTTTGAACAGGAGAACTTTGAGGGTGACGTAGATTTCGGGCAGGAGCCAGGGATCATGGTGAGTAAAATTAATCCTTTTCAAGGTTCTCAGACTTTAACACAAACCTTTAACACTTTAAACATTTGAGGACGGCATAGGACATTAATACACTATGTCCCTGGTCGTCATGATGCATGAATGCAGCCCTGGTGAGTAACTCGCCAGTGCTGCCTTCACGCATCATGCTGAACCTATGGGGTTGATGCACTCCCAAAGGGTCCGCATGATGCACCAATGCAGCATCGGCGAGTTACTCACAGGGGCTGCATTAGTGTATCGTGACAACAAATGTCATCTTTTAGTGGCATCTGTCCTTAAAGGGTTAACAGCCACATAGCGCTTTAATGCATTATGCCCTTAGTGTTATGATGCACAAATACAGCCCTGGCGAGCAACTCGCCAGTACAGTGCTGTAAAGGCGGTGATCCACTGCCGTGAATTTGCTGCGAATTTGCTGCAAATTCGCTGCAAATCACACTCGTGCAAGTACACATGGAGAGAACGTTCCAGCAGTGGATCTGCTGCTGTGAATCCTTGTGACAACGTCGTCGCGAGAGACGTGTGGCTGCGAGTAAATTCGCAGAAATCTAAAAGTTTTGATTTTTACGAGTGTACTTGCAAGTTTCTCTCGCACGACAAGATTCGCAGCAAACTCGCGGCAGTGGCTTAACGGTGAAAAGTGCATGTCAACCATTCAGGTGCCTCTAGATGGGTAAAATTCGACACGTGCGACACGGCGACACGGCCCTTCTAAAAATCGACACGTGCGACACGGCCCTTTTAAAAATCGACGGACACATTCATCTTTATAAGGTCCAGTACATTCTATATACATAAAAATCGACACAATGACTCGGCAGTTCTTGCTAAAAATCGACACGGCGACATGGTCAAATCTGAGGGTACCCATGTAGAGGCACATTCAGGGCTGATACACTCCTAAGGGGTCGGCATGATGCATGGATGATCTGATACATTCTTGCATCATGCCAACAAAGGGCATAACTCATTTAAGCATTATGCATTTAATTTCCAAAATACCATGCATGTCGACAAAGATTGTCATGAACATTTAGCTTAAAGAAAGAGAATTAAAACTATACAGATATTGTGTCGATATGTGTGCATACCGTAGAACCTCACGTATAAGCCGCGGCTAGTAAGCGAGTCAGATCGGTGGTGCGTCTTTTAGCATCGGCCCAGGGTCAGGGTGCGGCTTATACGCGAGTTTTAGCCACTATGGTACAGTTCTAAAAGTCACCATACTCAGATCTCTGGTGTGGCTTATAGGATCGGCCCAAACTCGGGGTGCGGTTTATACGCGAGTTAGACTTATATGCGAGGTTTTACGTAGTGTTTATAAATTGATAACATGTGTCGATAACAATATCACCAGTACCCTAGGATACATATATATGTCGGATATGACATCATCTGAACTGAGCATTTTAACTTAAATATACTACTTATTTTAAATCTATTACGTTTAACTAAAGTGGATTTATCCGATTTTTAACAACATTTTAAATCCTACATAAATATGTTCCAAATACTGTAAAAATGTAATATTTATGGGCTGGGGCAAATTAAAATGGTATCTGTGGCCAGTAACAGCTCAGAAACTGAGTAGATGGGGTCTGATTATGGGCTTTCCTAGTGTATTTTCAATTGGAGGAGTAAAATCGTGCACGATTTTATTCCAAAATGACCATATATTGAGTAATCAAATTTGAGCAAAATCAGAGGAAATAAAGGGAATGAAATAGATAAAAAGTTAATTATGTCACATGTGAACATTTCTGTTTATTATTTCAGCAACCGGTTGAGATTGAGGTAAGTTTTTTAAACCATTGCATGTCGCTAAAAGATGACATTTGTCGTCATGATGCACCAATGCCGCCCAGCAAGCAACTGACAGGTGCTGCATTGGTGCATCATGCCGACCTTCGGGTAAATGTTATAAAAGCTTTTTAAGATTAGCATGTTAAATTAATGCATTATGTCCTTTGTCGTCATGATGCATGAATGCAGCACTGGCGAGCAACCCACCAGGGCTGCATTTATGCATCATGACGACAAAGGACACAGCTCGCTAAAGCACTATATACCGCAGTTAGGTCACTCATAAAGAAATGGTTTCTCATCACCAAGGACTGAAAAATATGACAAGGGAGGCCTTTTTTAATATTCTAATACTTTTTTACTTATGGGCTAATATATTATAGGCTAATACATCTTTTTCATAACCCAAATTCAAATTATGGTAGTTGAGAATTTAGCATTGGTAGCATTGGCTTTAATTTGATATCAAATATGCCAATATTTGTCCATTCTTATCATATTTTTCATCAAAAATCAGCGAAAATTAAAACGTTTTCCTCAAAAGCTGATTTTTATGATGCGCTCGGTGATCATTTATTTTTTTAAGCCTTAGGTTTAGTGCATTAAATTAAGGCATGAACGTTTCAAATGTAGGGAATGGTTATCATATCAATTACAGGGGTGTTCTGTAGATAAGGGGCGGTCTAAAAAGTTGGATCAGAAATGTTTGGACCCACTTGAAGTATAGTATAGGAGCACCAGTAAATAAACAATATGGCAGACAGGCTATCATGCTGACCCACAGGCTTTCCATGTGGGATCCTGTGCCAGCGAGTTACTCACTTGTGTGTAGTTAGGCCCTAGTCCAGAGCCAGCGAGTTACTCGCTTGTGTGTAGTTTGGCCCCAGTCTTTTTTTGAATGGCCTTATAATTCCTCTTTTGTCTTAGAATGGAGTGGAAGTTCTCGTTGATCCTAAATTTGGTGAGCCCATCAGACCTGTCGTAAGTTTAATGATTATTACCCAGTTTCACACTCGAACTCTCTGGTATTAGCGTGTAGAAAATATGATTAATTTTCTAATGATCTAACTGATTTCCTCATGCAATGCAAAAAGAGAAACTGTGTTACGGTAACAAAAAAAAAAGAGTAGGTCGGTCGATTTTTTTCAAGGATTTTTTAAAAGTTTTTTCTTAAAGGATTTTTCCAAAGGATTTCCTTTTCAGAATTATGAGGGTCGGGCCGAAATAATCGGGTCGGTCCGGTTACCGTAACATTTTTTTTTGTTTGGCCTCATTTAATGCCTAGGTAGTGCCTCGTTAACCATTTAATGATCGCATAGTGCATTATTGCATTTAACCCTTTAAGGACGGTATGTCGTTAAAACATGACATTTGTTGTTGTGATAACCAATGCAGCCTGGGCAAGTAATTCACCGGTGGTGCTGCATTGGTGCATCATACCGACGCTTCGGGAGTGTCTCAACCCCATAGGGTCGGCATGATGCGTAAATGCATCATGACGACCAAGAGCATGATGCATTAAGGCATGATGCCCTCCTTAAAGGGTTAAACCGCATTTGCTGAGTATCACCCCTCTACTAGTGTCACGATTACATAACATTTTCTCATGTTTTAACGACGGGAAGGGGGGATATTCACCCGTTGTCAGCAAAAGAAAGCTCTTAAAACCACAGCTTCATTGTGATGTGCTTTTCCCTAACCAGGGGGTCGCCTTAAAGGCGGGGTTTTATTATATAGGATTAAAGAGAAAAACATTTTTCTCATACAAGGGGGTCGTCTTAAAGGTGAGGTCGTCTCAAAGAAGAGGTTTTAGGTAAGTGTTTGTATGCTTGGAAGGGCGCCCCCTCCCCCATTTTGGACCTGCCGGGGGTCGGGTAGGGGGGGGGGGTCACAATTTCACCAGCTTTAGATATATACATGGAGCTTAAACTCATGCATCCTTGTAGTTTAATTAGATAAGCATTCCCTGATCAGTTCCTCGTAGCTTAACTTTAACATGACCACCTTTACCTCCAGGGTGCCGTTTCTCCGCAAACTATGGACGTCCGTAAATAGCCGGAAAAAAAATTAAACGATAAATAAACTTTCGACACAAATGGTAGTTAGACATACAAATACGGACGTCCGCATTTGAATAGGGACGTCCGTATGTTATGGAAATTGATGAGCAGAAACAGCTTAGGCCAAATCCACAAATTGGGAAAGCCCTATTATCTTCGATTGTCATTAGTTTTTTACTTTTACATTATGTCTATTGATTTCCACAAAATGCCATATAATTTTAAAACTGCTTATATCCAAAAAAATTATTGAGATGTAAGAAACTGTAGTGACACTCAACCCTTTGAGGACAGATGTCGACCACTTAACCAGATAACATTGTTGTCATGATGCGCTAATGCAGCCCCAGTGAGTAACTCGCCGGTTCTGCATTTGATGCATCATGCTGACCCATCGGGAGTGTCTCAACCCCGTAGGGTTGGCGTGTTGCTTGAATGCAGCCCTGGTGAGTTACTCACCAGGGCTGCATTCAAGCATCATATCCTTGGTTGTCATGATGCATGAACGCAGCCCTGCCAAGTTACTTGCCAGGGCTGCATTCATGCATCATGACGACCAAGGGCATGATGCATTGATGCATCCTTAAAGGTTAACTTGTTGGTTATCTGGTATCGGTTTCCTTTACAGGACCATGTGGATACAGGATACGACCATCCCCCACCAAACCAGGTCAGTAAATACTGCTGTTCAAGATTCCCAACCATTAATGAAAATATAAATTTCAGCACTTGGCTCAGTAAAGCCAAAAAAAAGAGGTGTGTTTCAGGCAACATGGTCAGAATTTCTAGGGTGGTTGGGTCGGATTTTTTTTTTCTTTTTTCTTTTTTTTTTAAAACATAGAGAGAACCAGGAATGAGTCGCGAATCGACAAATCGACTCGTGACTCACCAGAATGATTCAATAATTCCTCTATTGACTAGGAATATCAAGAAGTTATTGCATATTCCTCTTAAAAAGCCATTTTCTGAAGTTAATCAATTATTCAGGCCTCTGAGGTCACTGGGAGCTTGTTATTCTTGAAAGAATTTGTAAAATTGAGAAAAATAAACAATAAAAAACAACAAAAAAAAAATCTCCAAAATTGGGGAAAAAATGCTAGGGTCGGCCCTTTTTTGAATCTAGGGTCGGGTTGCCTGAAACACACCTTTTTTTTTTGGCCTAATCGAGGATAAAGCTGGTCGCCCACTGGCCAATTAGCCCTTTAAAGATTCAGTCTATACGAAAACTTTTTCACCATGCAGGATATTCGGTCCTGCAAATTGTTTTCCTTTGCAGGCCCGGCTCAATTTTAGCAGGCTCGGATATTGTAGTACAATATTGCCATTTAAAAATTAAATATAAAACAGGTGTACTTACTGGCAATGATAATATACAGGGTTCTCCCTACATGTTACAATTATATCAACCATTTTGAATTACTATTCATATTCATGTGAATTACTATTCATACTTTCTGTTTTATGCTGTAGAAACCTTAATAATGATCCGATTTACAAGCCTTAAAAGATGGCATATATGTAGGCAATAATCTCTAGAATACAGCCAGCCATTTGGGCCTGCAGTAGCCCTCTTTCTGCCGGACCGGCAGAGTTTTTACTGGCTATAGTTGGTGTCCGGCAGTTTTTCATATAGACTGAAAAATGGCATGATACCTTAATGCATTATACGGCCTTAGTCGTCATGATGCATGAATGCAGCTCTGGCGAGTAATAGATCATAATTATGTTGGCATGGTCCTTACTCGCCAGACGACATTTCTTTACATTGTTGCACCTGTTTATTTGTAATGTAACTGTTGACTTGACAATATTGGTGATTATTGAGTTTTGAATGTTTTGAATGTGGAGATATTTGTCAGGTATTTGTTTTCCATTGCTTTATTTTGGTAAGTGATACAATCGTTATTAGGAATAGCACATGCTATGTTTAATGCATTCCTAACAATAATTGTACTACTTAACCAAATGAAAAAAAAAGAAGAAAAAAAAGAAACGACTGAGAAAATCCATGAAGGAGGAAGTACAATATACAACGTACATTTGATGCAAATCAGCCAATTTATATGATCATAAATATACCGTATTCGACGCTTTAAAAAATATTTTAAACTAAAAAATCAAAAACGAATTGAATTCTATTAAGCGCACAACCCTTCATACATTTTGGGCGTTTTATGTTATAAAATCGGCACAAAAAGGGGTGTGTGTACTTATTAGGGGGTGTGCGTTAATAACGTTGAGTACGGTACACACACACACACACACACACACACACACACACACACACACACACACACACACACAGATATATATATATATATATATATATATATATATATATATATATATATATATGTTTATATTCACTTTTTTTGAGTGGCCTTAACTGGTTCGTTATCTGGTAACGTTTTCTGCTGCAGAACCGCGTGGATCAGGGGTATGAACATCTCCCACCAATCGAGGTCAGTAAACATTGCTGTTCAAGATTCCCAACCACTAATGAACATAACGTAAACCCCAGTCTATAAGCCGAATTTGATTTGTTGTTTTTATTTCATATAAGCCGACTTTTCCACCCAAAAACTAACATTCGGCTTATAAGCCCGGGCTCCACTAGAGCGGCACAGGCATCTGCGGAACCATGCGGTCTTTATTTATGTTTTGATTTGCATATTTTGCTTTATTTCGCCTCATTTCGCTTCATTTTTCATCAGTGTCACCCTGACTGTCGCCCTGCTTCTGGCGTTACATAAGGCGACACTGCCGCGAAATGAAGCGAAATATACAAAAACAAAACATTAAAAGGATCGCACTATTTCGTAGGGGACGGTGTCGTCCTAGTGGAGCCCAGTCTTTTGGCAGGGTTCTCTAAAAGTTTATCAAATCCAATTTTAAATGAAGCCCTTGAGAAAATCGACAGTACCAAAGCTTTTGAGATAACCTTCCTTTTACCGCACATAAATGAGAAACTTGATATGAACTCCAGAATAATCCAACTTTTTAATCTATTTCCAGAATCCAATCATCCGATATCCTGTGGTATGTTGTGCTATATTTTTCTTTAAATTCAGTTAGATATCTATTTTAAAACTATGCTATTTATATCTTGGTGAAAAGGCATTCATTGTCGTTTTCTTTGCTACATAAACTTCCCCCGTGCTTCTATTATTCATTTTGATGACAAAAATTTAGAATAAAATATAAAATTAAAATAACAAAAAACAAACTAACTAGTATCAGTTGTGTCCTATTGGGACTCATACACGGGACCTCGCACCTCTCTCCTACACTAGGGACAATGTTTTTGTCTCTGATCGGGTGGCGTCTCTGACCGGGTGGCGTCTCTGACCAGGTGTCAGAAAAAGGTGTTTTAAAAAGAATTATACTCATATATATAAGGATTTGGAAAAACGTTATGGCGGTTGTTATATAATCATAGTTATAATTATAATTAGCCTCCTGCTGTTAGTATTTTGACCTTATCAAGCCAAACCGGTCAGAGACGGCACCCGGTCAGAGACAAAAACATTGTCCCAAGGTCGTGAGACAGAGCCACTAGCGCACCACGCTAACGTCGTGACATTGTCGCTATGACATTTTTCATAAGATATTTACATAAATTTAATCAATTTTGTCACTTAATGATTCTGCGTTTGCATAAATGCAGAGTTTGGTTACAGAACAAAATATTGAATCAACCATGTCGAAACTTAGGCCAATAACAGTGTTTCAAGTTACATGGTCTGAAAATCATGGGTAGGTAGGTAGGTCGGATTTCTTTTCTTTTTTTACTCAGAAGTACCCAGAAATTCACTCACAAACTTCAGTCCCAACTTGCCAAAGAAAAGGTACATCAAATTTTGTTCTGCAATATGGCTCACTCTCACGACTTTGTAACAATTAGATAGTTTTTGACTGGGTGACGTCTTTGACTGGGTGACGTCTTTGACTGGGTGACGTCTTTGACTGGGTGACGTCTTTGACTGGGTGACGTCTTTGACTGGGTGACGTCTTTGACTGGGTGACGTCTTTGACTGGGTGACGTCTTTAACCGGGTGACGTCTTTGACTGGCAAGATTAAAACAGCTGAAATGGGGGACTATGTACATGGAAATGCCGGGAAATTTATAATAAATAGTGTTATAATATATATTAAACTCCCCCCCCCCCCGCATTTCTTTCTAAATAGACCCCTTTTCCACTGTTTTAATCTTGCCGGTCATAGACGTCAGCTGGTCAAGGCTGTGTCTCATGACCTTGGGCCAATGTTTTTGTCTCTGACTGGGTGCCAGCTCTGACCGAGTGCCAGCTCTGACCGGCCTGAATAAAAAAGGGTTATTTAGGGCAGATGGTGATAAAAATGGACAACTAATGACTAGTTTAGAGAGCCCTAAATAACCCGATTTTATCCAGGCCGGTCAGAGCTGGCACCCAGTCAGAGCTGGCACCCGGTCAGAGACAGTAACATTGGCCCAAGGTCGTGAGAAACAGCCTCAAATACGTCACCCGGTCAAAGACTATCCAATTGTTACAATCTCATGAGACACAACCATATACGCAAGGATTTATGGTATTTATGTACATGTCATTACAGAACAAGAGACTGGTCGTAAGTCCTGGAAATTAGTTTTACTTCTCATTAATTTTCACCTTTAATTTGAGAAGTTTGCATGCACATAACTATACACAGAAAATGAAGTAGAGTCATGGTGACTCCCAAATCTGGAATCTGGACTCAATTACTGAGGTAACTCTCCCCACGACTCTAAAGTGACTCCCAATCATTAGGGAGTTCTAGAATAGGAGTCATTATAGAGTTATCATATAGTCCTGCTAATGTTAGAGAGTCATGTTAGAGTCCTGGGAGAGTTACCTCAATGGTCAAGTCAGGAGTCACAGTGATTCTACTTCTTTTCTATGTGTATGTACGTAACTCTGCATGAGCATTAATAAGATTCAATTCACATCAATATCTTTTGTATGTGAATCGCATTAGATGTAAGGTTACAGTGGTAAATAAAAACGGCAATGCTGACAATAATCTTAGCCTCTAACTTCAATCGTGGCGATTAACTCGCCAATGCTGCATTGGTGCATAATGCCGACCCTGCGGGAGTGTCCCACCCTGGTAGGGCCGGCATGATGCTCAAATGTATTCATGCATTAGATGAGTTACTCGCCAGGGCTGTATTCATGCATCATGACGACCAAGGGCATCTTCATTTCATGGCCACTTTAGGAGTGCGTAACTTCGATCAATCTCGGTCGATTAGAGCCCAGTGAATGGTTTCCCAAACTATCATTGAATAAATGTTTGCATTGAATCACGTTTAGGATGCCTTAAATGCGCACTTTAAGTGACTTTAAATTCAGTAATGCCATATAAATGCCCCTGTAAGGTCATAAAGGCATATCATTGCACAGAGAAAAGAAACAGCGTCAAAAGGGAGTCCAGGTTGCCTCCAGAATGACTCCCCTCTCTAGGGTAGTCCAGGTCGCCTAAGGGAGCCTAGGTGACTCCCTGACTGACCTAAGGGAGTCACCTGGGGGAGTCATATAGCTCTCTGGGTCATATGACTCCCCAGGTGACTCTCTTAAGCCAACCAGGGAGTCACCTAGGCTCCTTTAGGCGACCTGGACTCCCCTAAACAGGGGAGTCATTCTGGAGGCAACCTGGACTCCCTTTTGACGCTGTTTCTTCTCTCTGTGTGGCTTTAAGTGGCTTTTACTCAGATAAAATACATGTTTTGCCTGCTCTAGTTGTTAATTCCTTTAAGCATATTTGATTTACCTAAATGCAAATATTCATGCAGGGCTAGTTCAAAGACAAATAGCAGACGCTTTCAATTATAATGACGAGGGCGTATACATTTTTACAGAAAAGTGAAAATTGACGAATTCCACGGAAATTTGTACACAGTAAAATAAAGTGCGACCAAATTACCAAAAATGAAACTGTCTATACTACTGCCCTATTTTGTACAAATACGGAGGCCACAAAACTGCAACTACTAAGCTTGATGTATGCCTATGCATGAATTTAGGATGTCAAGTATAATGTCAGATATCTGCATTCAATGTCTATAGACTTTTTGAGTATGAGAAAGTATAAAAATACAATCTCGTTTATTTATACTGAATAGTGAAGGAACTTGTACAGCTCGAAGATGTCCCTTTACAGTTAGCAGATGAACTTGCTGAATTTCACAATTATAAATATTATAAAAATATGATAATGTACAGGTGTATCTCGACGCAATCCCTTCAAGAATACACTAGATATTTGAACAACTCATTGTGAATAAACCTGTAGATAAGATAATAAGCAGTTTATGTAATTTTAATATTCTTTACCCAACCTCATCTCGCTTCTTATCAAAAATACAATTAGACGGATAGAAGGGGTGGGCACCCCGTATACCGGTACCATCATTCAAGCTCGTCTAATGCGTCAATCAACCAAATAAAAAAATCTAAACTCAACTCAATGTGTTTTAATACCTGTACATATACTTGTCACACATTTACAGGATCCCAAGTATGGCCGTCCGGGACCCCCGGTTAGTATTTTCCTCACTTATTCATGAATTACATTCATATGCTTTAAAAGACTCTCAGCTTCATTCTCTACTTCTAACCTTAGCACACAATATCACTCAAAGAAATATAATGGTCTCCCCCTTCGCATCATGGAAATCAGATAAAATCGGCAAATATTGGTAGATTTGGTACCAAAATTAAAGCTAATACTCCCAGTAATACAGTGGTCTAGGAATGACTTATATTTTCTCCACTTTTAAAGATGAATTAATTCCTAACCAATAAAATGTGAATTTTGGTCTCGAAAAACATGAACTAAAAAAAAAAAAAAAAAGCCTCCCTTGACACTTTTGTCAGACCTTGGCGATGAGAAACCACTTTTTTTTGAGTGGCGTTATTCTTATATATGAGTTGTAGTGATTAATCATTACATGTACAAATGGCCTCACTGTATTATTGAAGATTGTTTTATGCCAAATAAAAATTCATAAACTCAAACCCCCCTCTCCTTATTCTGTCCTGTTTCAGGCCGGCCTGTTGGGGGGAGCACGGCCTGTGGTGAGCGCTCCATCTTTCTACTTTTCAAAAATTTTCCCTTTTTTTTTCACAAAAGACCTTGTCGCAGAACCGCTCTTATGTAGAAAGATATACAGAGGTAGAGGCAACTGTAGTGAAACACAAATTTGGATAATCTTTGGTTCATCTGCCATGGAATGTACATGGCTGTGTCTCATGAGATCGGGCCATTGTTGTTGTCTATGACTGGGTGAAATCTATGACCGGGGTGCAATCTATGACTGGGTGCATTCTATGACCGGCTTGAAAAATCCCCGCTATATTTAAGGCAGATGAAGATATAAATGGTGGAAAATGTAAATGGGCGTTTTAAGACTTTATATCACTCATTTTATTTCAATTTATATCTACATCTGTCCTAAATAAACCGTTTTCTTTCAAGCCGGTCATAGATTGCACCTGGTCATAGATTGCACCCGGTCATAGATTACACCTGGTCATAGATTGCATCCGGTCATAGATTGCACCTGGTCATAGATTGTACCAGGTCATAGATTACACCTGGTCATAGATTGCACCTGGTCATAGATTGCACCCTGGTCATAGATTGCTTCCGGTCATAGATTGTACCAGGGCATAGATTACACCCAGTCATAGATTGCACCCGGTCATAGATTGCATCCGGTCATAGATTGGATCCGGTCATAGACGAAAACATTGGCCCATGTTTGTGAGACACAGCCACATGGTGTTTCATAGAAAAACAACTATTTGTGGCTGTTGTGCGGAATTGGTGGTGGACCTTTTTCATGCCTTTTCTTCATATACACATATATGTGGCATCTCACTTTCATTCACATATACCGTATTCAACGTAATAAGCGCCCTCCCCCTAATAAGCGCCCCTCGCCCTTTTTGGGGCATTTTAAGACAAGAACAAAGGCTCAGATTTCACGATTTTGGTGACAGCTAAACTCCTAAGTACTAAAAACCCCATGAAAATAATTTTATAAGCGCCCATGGCGCTTATTACGTTGAATACGGTGCCTGGGAAATACTATCACATTTTCTCACCTTACCAAACAATATCGCATATTAATACAGTCATTAACCCCCCGCCCCTGCTTGCCCCTTTTCACCTTTTGCATATTTCAGGACCCCAAGTATGGAGTTACCCCACCTGTGGTGAGCTTTGCATCTTTCTACTTTTCAATGATATCTCTTCTATTGCACAGTATGCACTGAAAAAGTAAACTTGTCTCCAGACTTGTCGAAGTGACCATCACAAAATAAACGAGTCAAAAGTTGTCTTACCATCCCACAAATAGAATCAGGAGCTGGCAAATGTCAGCGTTTTGGGCTGGCACATGCCAAGTGGGTCTTCTATCTCCAGCTAGAAGAGCCGCTTCCTTGTCACTTAGACAAGTTTTTGACTCTTCTATTTTATAATTGTCACTTTGAAGAGTCTGGAGACAAGTTTACTTTTTGAGTGTGCTTTGGTCTCAGAACTGCTCACATATATATAGAAAGATATCTCGAGGTGCATTCAGCTGTAACGTAGTGAGTGGTCATTCTTTAACAACAGTGGGGGGGTGGGGTTGGTGGATTTGGGGGGGAGACCAAAAAGATTTGGACCCCTTGAAGGGCGGGGGACCAAAAAAATTGCACCCCTTTTTAATGAAAATGCCCGCACGTTACTATAGCTCAAACTTGCCTGAGGGGGGGACCAAAAAAATGTCGACCCGCTCACGCGAAAATCCACCGACCCCCCTGTTGTTAAAAAATGACCACTCCCTTACATCCCATACAGCATTGGTCCACGTCTACAGACTCAGTGTCCGTGAAAACGTGCCGGACACTGGCTATAGCCCGCTAAAAGGCTTCTGGACTGGTACTGCTGCTACCGTAAATTCTCGCGTAGAAGCCGCGGCTAGTACACGAGTCAGATGGGGGGTGCGGCTTATAGGATCGGCACAGAGTCAGGGTGCGGCTTATACGCGAGTTTTTGCTACTATGATACAGTACTTAAAGTCACCACAATCAGATCGCTGGTGCCGCTTATAGGATCGGCCTGAGGTCGGGGTGCGGCTTATACGCGAGTTAGGCTTATACGCGAGAATTTACGGTAGTCTGAATGACTGGCTGGATCTTTGGCTGCATGTCAGTTTTTATAGCTTGTAAATCGGACCATTATTGGGGTCTCTAGAGAGAAAATTATTTTGCATAAATATTTTGAAAATCATTACTCTAGATTGTATATTTTACAATGTTTCAATAGGAATATACGGGAAAGCTGCATTGCTTCAATATAAATTCTTGCTTTAATCCTTTTTTTATGGATACGAAAAGTTCCCTCAGGCATCCGGGCCTGCAAAATTTAAGCCGGTCCTGCAAAATAATAGATCTGCAGGACCGAATGTCCTGCATGGCAAAAAAGTTTTAACGGAGACTGTCTACTTAAGCTGGTCCTGCAAAATAATAGATCTGCAGGACCGAATGTCCTGCATGGCAAAAAAGTTTTAACGGAGACTGTCTACTGTGTACATATACTATCTACATTTACAGTGTTTCTAATATTGCATTGAAAGTATCCCATCATAAACCCTTTAAGGACGGCATGATACCTTAATGCATCAGGTCGTCATGATGCATGAATGCAGCCCATGCGAGGAACTCGCCAGTGCTGCATTGGTGCACCATGCCGACCCTTCGGTAGTGTCTCAATACCATAGGGTCGACATGATGCTTGAATGCAGTCCTGGTGAGTTACTCACCAGGACTGCATTTATGCATCAGGAAAACCATGGGCATGATGCACTTATGCATTGTGCCATCCTCAAAGGATTTATAGAGTGATTAATACCCTTGCTTGCCCTTTTTCACACTTATATTTCACACTTATATTTCACACCTATATTTCACACCTATATTTCACACCTATATTTCACACCTATATTTCACACCTATATTTCACACCTATATTTCACACCTATATTTCATACCTATATTTCAGGACCCACTGTATGGCGTCACCCCACCAGTGGTGAGCTCTTTCTAGTTTTCAACTGTGTCTATTCCTTTCATACCTTAATTTGCAAAAAAACGCCTAAGTTTCAGATTTATGTGTATCTAGAATATGTTTTTGAGATATAAAAAGACTTTAGTAAAACTCTCTTTGCTTGATCTAATACCATAGCCACCTTATAATAAACTTTATTCACATACTTGTGGATTATTTCCTGCTTTAATCACATTTTTTCACCTTCCCACAATCTATTTTTTTTAATTTTTTTAAACTACTATTCTATACTTTGGCCTGAAGAGTAGCCAAAAATCGACTAACAAACTTTAGCGGCCGATCGCCGACAACAGCTTTGACTCGTGGACTATCAAATTGACTCTGAAATAGCCCAGAAAATTACTTGAAAAAGGAATATTTTTTCAAAATTGGATAACAATTTTTAGGGTCGGCCCTCTTCCTCATAATGACTGCATTATTTATTCAAATAAAACAATTTAGATTTAAAAAAACGCACAACATAACTCACTTTAACAGACTGTTTGATCTTCTGCTGCCCCCTTGTTCCAGGACCCCCTGTATGGAGTTCCCGCACCGGTAAGCTGTTTCTTTAGAAAATCCATAGTTTCAGAATTACTCGATACATTTTAATTTCAATGATTTCCAGTTGAGCTATTACATGCGGTAGCATTATGCAAATTATATATAGGCCCCCTATGACTGAAACATAAAGGGTTGTATCTGGAATATTTAAAGTAATTTGAAATGATTTTTTTTTCATTGTACAAAGTTATGTCTTAAATGTGCCCCCCCGAGTAAAAGCTAACTGATCTGCTGCTAAGGCTACTCAAAAGTTGTTTCTCATCACCGCGCACTCGATGAAAATCGTGATTTGGGGAAAAGATTTTTGATGAGAAGTCAGTCAAAATTAACAAATATTGGCATATTTGGTATCAAATAATACATTTACGGCCTTAATATAACGCTGGTGTAACGATCAAAAGAGCTTTAGCAACATGTTATGAAATCATTATATTAGTGAAAACGAGTTCTATTAGTAGAGCGAACCCTAATATGGCACTAATGAAGTAGAAGTACTAAATTGTCGACTTTGGAAACACCAAAAAAAATTGTTCTTTCAAATGGAGGTTAAGAAACAGGCCCCTGTCATCAGACTTTGGTAGTTAGTCAATCCAATTACATAGACACAATCTGAAATGCTTCATCATTGTAAATTCATATTTAATTTCTTTAACATTCCATAGATTAACACAACCAATGATACACAGTTTAGCAATAAATAACACGATTCTGCCCACATTGTTAAAATACACTGACTAAGCAAATTTGTTTCCATATCATTTCAGAACAAGAGACTAGTCGTAAGTTCTGAAATTTATTTTACTTTTCATAATATTTCCTATGCTATTATAAAAAAGTTGCATGAACGTAATAATCGTGACTTCGCCTGCATTTTGATGTTTCAATCTATATGCAATAATCAATTCATTAGGATTGCATGAAAACAAAAGTAACAATCTGACCTCTGAATCTACATGCAAACATGCTAGAAATGAAACCGATTCAGAAATATAACCATTTCAAATACAAAACTGAAACTATGCTAAGTTGATTGTATACCTATGCATGGATGTAAGCTCTTAAGCTGGGACTCCACGACCCGATTTTTTGGGCAATTCTCACGATCCGTTCATATGGTGTATGTAGTTTGCTCAAGTATAAACAAAGGCCTACAGAATTACATATGCCCGATTAAGCTATGTATTTACTTGAAAACTGTGCACAAATTGGCCGATTAGACTCCTGCAGATGAGGTCAATAAAAATCAAACAGATTTGATCTGAGATCGGGAGCCAAATCGGCCTGCTTTGCAAACTCGTGACATAATTCGGGACATAAATCGTTTTATATAGCCTTGGCAATTCTATTTTCAACATTTATAAACATAAACATTATTTACAAACATAACCCTATGGCATGGTCAATAATACATCCATGCTAAAGGTATATAATTATTATGGTATATAACTGAGTCAGATTCGTGAGAATAGCCCCGATTTGTGAATAAAATGGGGTAGTGGAGCCCCACCTTATATCGGCCGGGTCCATAGCTAAGCTGACGCAAAATGCGGCAGATAAATAATACTGTTTTGGGATGTCTTGTTTGGACTACTGATATAACCATCATCTATTAACACCTGAATATACTCTCACCTTTTCAGGATGAGAAGTACGGCCAAAAAGCACCCCCGGTTTGTATTTTCTTACCCTTGTCAGTGACCTTTTCCTGATGTTCGTGCACATGTTTGTGGAAAACTCTCAATTTGAATAACCTTTATTTTACAAACAATATCATATGTAACAAAATATCAGTTGTAGTTTGTACTTTGATATTTTTATTTGACCATCACAAAGTGAGGGCCCTTTTCAATACAGGAGTAGTCAGTTTTTAACAACCGGGCATGGGACAATGGATTTTGGCGTAAGCGTGCCAAAACTTTTTACTCCCACCTGCAAGAAGGTCCGGTTATTTTTGCTCCCCGCCCCAGGTGGGTTAAAATTTATCATGGACATCCCCTTTTAGTTATAGAAATGCATGGGTGAAATTTTTAAAGTCACTCAAAACCTCCCCCATGTTGTTAAAAAATGGCCATTCCCTTATAATGTTCGTTAACCCTTTAAGGACAGATGTTGCTAAAAGATGACATTTGTCGTCATGAGGCACCGATGCAGCCCCGGCCAGTAACTCACTGGTGCTGCATTGGTGCATAATGCCAACCCTCCGGGGGTGTCTTAACCCCATAGGGTTGGCATTATGCTTGAATGCAGCACTGGCGAGTTACTCGCCAGGGCTGCATTCATGCATCATGACGACTAACTGCTTCACTCCCTCTGTTTCAGCCGGGCCTTTTGGGAGGAGGACTTGTGGTGAGCTTTTCATCTTTCTACTTTTCAATATATTTTATTCTTTCACACAAACGCCTTAATTTCAGAATTGCATGCATTAAAAAAAATACAGGTATAAGAAACTGGAGTAAAACTTGAATTTGAATAATCCTTGGTTGATTTATGAGCTTAGGATTAGCATCCTTACCATATGAGTAGTATAGTATGTATCGGAACGGGACTATAGTTAAGTACTGTTTATTACTCAATCGACATGCAGCCAATCAGAGGCCTCCATTTGGTCACGTGACCGGAAGTGACCTACTTAGGGGATTAGTGGTGACGTCACGTGACCTAGTTAGCCAATCAGAGGCCTCCATTTGGTCACGTGACCGGAAGTGACCTACTTAGGGGATTAGCGGTGCATTCTGGGTAACCCTGAAGCCAATCAGAGGCCTCCATTGGGTGACCGGAAGTGACCTACTTAGGGGATGGTGCATTCTGGGTAACCTACTGACCTACTTAGGGGACCGGAAGTGACGTCACATGACCTAATGGCCAACCGGAAGTGACCTCATTGAGGATCACGTGACCGGAAGTGACCTGATTGATCACGTGACCGGAAGAAGAAGAAGAAGAAGAAGAAGAAGAAGAAGAAGAAGAAGTGACGTCACGCGACTTAATGAAGAGATGAGCGTCTTTAAGGGGTCACGGGCTTTAAAATGTGATATCTTTTTTTTTTTTGGAGGAGGAGGCGAGTCTCTTATTTTTTTTCGGTAAACTAATAAAAAACACTACGATATAAGTTTTTTTTTTTCATTTTTTTTCATTTTTTATTGTTTTACGAGCGACTGGAAGTGACTTATTGAACTAGGTAGAAGCGTTCTTTAGAGTGTATAAGGGGGGGGGGGAGGGGAGGGGAGGGGGGGAGGGGGGCCCCTTTAAGATGCATGGGGAGGGGGGCGCTTTTAGGATGCATGGGGCGGGTGGTGGGGGGGAGGGGGGGAGGGGGGAGGGGGGCACTCTAGGGGGGTGGGGGAGCACTCTAAGGGGTGTTTGTCTCTTTTAAGAAAAAAAGAAAAGAAAAAGATTTCAATCGAGAGACACGCTTCTTCCTCTCGAGAGGAAGAAGCGTGTCTCTTCGTTTTTTTTTGTTTATCACGTGCTGCGATGAGGCGATCAGCTGCGACTGGAGGAAGTGACACTTTAAGAGATCGCGCGTCTTAATTGTTATGATATTTTTTTTTTTACTTACTAATAAAGAAGACGTATGAAAATAAAACACAACAATTCACATGTCCGTCGTTCTCGTTGTTTCTTGCTTGATAAAGTCAAGTAATATCGCGATGCCGAGGCCAAACTTTCCCATGTCCTCAGTCAACACTCGAAGGAGTTCAAAAGGCGTACCGCCGGCGCCGTCAGCTTCATCTTGCCACATTTTCAACACTCGGAAGGCCCACTCAGCGGGACTTCCTCGGTATTCGCATTCTTCAGCGATCTTATCTAACCTCTCAGGCGACAATTTTAAATGGTCCCCCACCTCTTTCCACCTGCTACCCAGACGTCTGCCGAGGGTGCCCAAGTGCTTATGCATCGCGCGCGAGTCGGGGTTTTCGAAATCCAACCCCTGTCTGTGGAGAAGGGCCATCCACTGAGCCAACAGTTCCATGCGTCTTATGCGGGTGAAGACGCGACCGAGCTCGCCCCATCTATGACGATGCGGGGTTTCACCCCACCACACTCGGAACATCGCCGTACACAGCTCCTCCGGTGTCTTGACACTGCGCTCTACTAGAGCATCCATACGGGCGGCGCTGACTTTTAAGCTACTGCCCAACTCTCTCCAACAGCCGCTCAACTCTTTACCTAGTTGACGAAGCAAGGCGTCGCTATAGGCTAACCGCCGCTGTCCTACCTGTCGGGTCTCCCCATCATCGGTCTGCTGCCTCGCGCCGCGTCTCACGTCGTCAAGCTGCATTAACTTTTTTTCAGGCGCACCGGGCGGTGAAGGCGAGCTTGAAAGTGGAATAGCTTGAGCCATCTCGTCTCGTCTCGTCTTGGCGGCGGCGGCGGCGGCGGCGGCGGCGGCGGCGGCGGCGGTGGCGGCGGTGGTGGTGGTGGCGGTGGTGGTGGTAGTAGCCGTTACTGGGGTCAGAGGTGATATGTTTTTTTTCCAACAGAAATGAGAGCTTTTTATACAGAGGGAGTTTAATCCCATTTCCAACAGCGCTCCAGCTGTCTAGCACCCTGTCCGCATGACGCTTTTTCAGCCGCTCCGCTCCTTAAGAGCTTAGATGACGAGGGGGTGTGGCATCGCTATCCGTGGAGACCAGCTGAAAACGGTGTTTTTTCCTCACTCATAGCCTTAATACCTCCTACCCCCTACCCGAGGACGTCTCCCTCCCTCTGACATTCATTGTAACAAACGTCAGAGGTCAGGTGAAAATCGGATTTTTTTTCATGCACAGCCTTAGGCAGCTGTCACCCCTCCCTATTGAACTAGCCGGCCGCCCGCCCGCCTGGCCGGCCCGGTCTACTCACCACGGCAGGAGGTGGCGATTTTTGTCTTACACTTAAGTCGCTCACCACATGCACACGCCTCTACTCACAGACAGACACGTTCGTCTTAGGGGGGTCCTGCTTCACGCCACACGCCTCCTGTAGTTTTTTTTTGTATACACACTGTAAGCTCATCACCGTTACCGTTAATCCTTTATACAGCTAACGCGCGCTGAATGGCTGAACAGGGTGGTAAGCGGCTTAGCTCACCACAGTGGATCCCTCAAAAAGGGATCCAGCTGAAAACGTCATACCTTATGTCTTTGTGAATGGCCGCCGCCGGTCAGTCGACGGCAGGCAGCAACCGCTTAACCCTTTATACAGCTAATGCGCGTTGAATTGCTGAACAGGGTGGTAAGCGGCTTAGCTCATCATCACAGTCGATCTCTCAAAAGAGGGGGGGGGAAAGGGATCCAGCTGAAAACGTCATGCCTTATGTCTTTTTGTTTCTCTTTGTGAATGGCCGCCGGCCAGCCGGCGGCAGCTGAACAGGGTCGGTAAGTAGCTTAGCTCTAGAAGCGAGAAGGCGTATATAAGGGGCTTGGAAACCTCCATTCACTCACTCATTCTTTTTTGCTGCTCTCTACAGTCACCACCATGAGCAAAAGACAACAGCTAGCGGCGTTCAAGAACAAGAAGACTACGCGGAACAGCGTTCGTTTAGCGTCAGTGCCTGCTCTTGCTACTGAACATGAGACTACCGCCGCAGCCGGTTGGTCTTATCACCCTCCTGCTGTAGCGAGCGCTCGCGGCAGTAGTAGTAGTAGTAGTAGTAGTAGTAGCAGTAGCACTAGTAGTAGCAGTAGTAGTAGTAGTGGTAGTAGTACTAGTAGTACTACTGGTAGCAGTCGTCGTGCTAGCGACGTTGTTACACTCGCGACGGTACACGTTGCTGCTAAGCGCGCTGCCGCTGCTACCGCCGTCCCGCCTGCCGCTGCTGCTGCTGCTGCTGCTGCTGCTGCGCCTGCTACTGCTGCGCTTGCTACGGCTGCGCCTGCTGAGGCTGCTGCTGCGCCTGCTACTGTTGCGTCTGCTGCGGCTGCGCCTGCTGCGGCTGCTTCTGCTGCACTTGCTGCTACTGCTACTACTACTACTGACGACAACGCTCCTGGCACAGCGCAGTACTGGCAACCGGGTTTTTACCTCCCCACTACTGTTGATGACTTTGATGACCTGCCGCACGTTGCACAGCCCCTCTCCTCCACCACTACATCGACGGACGCCCTCGACGCCGCTCGCGCTGAGAGTTACAGCTATTCGGACACTCAGCCCCTGAACCGAGAAGAAGAGGAGGAGGAGGAGCAGCAACAGGGTGAGACAGAGAACGACGCTGACGACGAGGCGTACGAAGAACCCGAAGGGCAAGGGGTGAGCGGTACGTTTTTCGGCTTCCCTCTTCGACCTTTCGACCTCACTTCCTCCACTGCTAGCGCCCCCCCGTCCGGTCCGTGGCGACTGCCCTCACCGCCACCTTACGAGGGCGGCGGCGGCGCTTCATCTTCTACCGCTACACACAGCACGGACGGCGTGTGGCTGCGCTGTTCCAACAACGAGACCTCCGATACCACCAGCGCTGACGCTGCTCCTGCTATCGGTTCTGCTGCTGATTCAGCTCACGCTGATGGTGTTACTCATCCTGCGGGTGTGAAACGTTCTAAGGTGAGTTCCAGAACAACAAGGCCCACTAAGAAGAGAAAAATACAAGAAAAAGAAGGAGATGGCCGAGAAGAAGCAGAGAAAACACTCGGGTTAGAGTTCTGCTTAGACGGAGCTTTGACGCTGGAGATCTGGGAGGACGTGGCTAGACTGTCTAGGAGGCCGCGCTACACAAAAGACGGCCAGGTGAAAGAGGCGTCTCTGACCAGAAGCAAGCGAGTGCACTTCACGGCCGACGTGCTGCGCGAGCTCATAGCACGCATCGCCGATATCCGCGCAGTGGTGCGCATACGCGACACAGCGGCCGCGCAAGGAAAACCTAATCACACCCCCTGGTTCGCAGTGCTGGATGAGGCGGGCGAAGTGTACGCAGCTGTGAGCTACTACAGCGGTAAGAACCTCGTCCACGTGCGCAAGTACGAAGGTCCTGACAAAAAACCCACACAGCAGGGAGTGACGCTGTCCGCCAGAGCGCTCAAAGAGTTGGATGACAAAACAGAGATCATTCTGAAATATCTCGGCATAGATTCGGAATGAGAGACGCTCAACGCTCACGCGCGCACACACACACACACACACACACACACACAGCGTTTGACGTACGCTGTATGAGACAGACAGACAGACAGACAGACAGACAGACAGACAGACGGATACACAGACAGCAGACAGAAAGATAGTTACATAGACGACAGATTGATAGATGGCTAGATAGATAGATAGATAGTTAGACGGCTAAGTAGTTGGTAACCGAGTGAAAAAAAAAACATGACACAGTACGTATGCGAAAAGTGTTTCAAAATGTTTAAAAGAGCGTACAACCACGAGAGACACGTAGAAAATTGTAGAGTAGTAGCTAAGTTTTGCCCTCTATGCGGCGAAGGAGATTGCCGAAAGAGCGCTTGTCGACGCGAATCTCTGGACGGGGTGACCGTCCCTCCGCGCATATGTGCTGTACCGAACGGGGAGGAAACGTTCACGGCGAATTGGCCTGCGATACAAACGGGCGTCAGGATGCACGGGACTCGCGTGAGTGTAACAAACTTCAGGCTACCAACCGGCGAGTTGAGTGACGCTGTAGATACTATGCGTCGCATTCACTTGACACAAAGATTCAGATACAAAGTGGGTTTCTCGGTAGGCTTACTGTTACAACACAGAGAAGACAAGAGCAAACTGCGCTACTTCCACGCCTCCCAGAACAACGCAACTCTCATACAACCGCTCCCTACTGTAACTAATTCAGAAACTTTGGAAGAGCTCCTCTCAAAGATGCAAAACACCGTCGCTTGCGAGGAGGTACGGAAACTTTGCGACGCTGACACCAAGTGGCACGTTCTTTTTCCTACCAATTTGAACATCTGCGTTTACATGGGACCGGGGGAATTCCCCATAGGCGGTAGGATCACTCAGGCCGGTCGAGTTGGAAAGAGAAGCGGCGTGTTAGATTTTCCCAACAAGGACAACCTCTGCATCTTCCGCTGCATTTCCTTTCACTTATACAACACCAGCAAGCGCGCTTCAGATTTGTTACGTCAGTTCTGTCCCGCTGCCACACCTGAATCCTTTCCGGGTCTGAACATCCGCGACTTACCCGCGTTAGAGAACTTGTTTGACGTACAAATAGCGGTTTACACCGCGTCGCGTCAAGTGCCGGGGCGGAAGTTGAGAAGACGCGTTACTCTGATCAGACCGCCTTCCAGAACTGTGGCCGCCCGAGGTAAAGTCAACCTACACCTGACGGCGAAAGGCGGTTTGCACGTCTCTCTCGTCACGGACTTCAACGCGTACGCGGGCATATACGAATGTTGCAAGTGTAAGGCGGCGTTCACCACCGAGTTCTTGCTGAAGAGACACAGGAACCAGCTTTCCTCTTGCCGACAAGTCAAGTTGCGCTACGTAGGTGGCATCTACCAAAATTCGAGAACGATTTTCGAAGCGCTAGCAGACTTCTCCATTTTTCCCCCCGACGGACATTCCGGAATCTACCCTTACAAGATCGCCTTCGATTTCGAGGCTTTCTTCAGACCGTGCAAAGAACCGTCGACGGAGCACGTGTCCCTGCTGTGGGATCACGTCCCTTTGTCGGCTAGCGTCGCATCCGACTTTCCGGGGTGGGAGGGGCCCGTCTGCTTCGTCAGAGCGTCCGACGCAGATTCCGACCCCTTGTTGGACCGAGTTTTAAATCACATAAACGAGAACGCCAAAGCGATCGGGGAAGCTGTGCTAGAACTTTACCGACCGACGTTAGCGAAGTTAGATGCGGCGATAGGTGAAGCTCTCCTGCTGGAGGAGGCGACGTTCACCACCCCTTCTCCAGGCGGCTTCGCTGCGGCTCAGACCAGACACCCGTTAGTTCAACTGAAGAAGCGTCTTCTGAGATACATCCGTCAAGCTCCAGTGGTGGGCTTCAACTCGGGGCGTTACGACTTGAACCTGATCAAAATACGCCTTCACTCGTTCTTCGCCTCCGGAGACCGAAGAAACCAAGAATTCAGCGTCATAAAGAGAAGCAATCAATACTTGGCGGTTTACACACAGCACACGGTTTTCTTGGACGTAGTCAACTATTTGGCACCCGGTTACAACTACGCGACCTATTTGCGAGCTTTCACCAGGAACGAAGAGAAAGGTCACTTTCCTTACGAATGGATGACGTCTACCAGGAAACTGGCAAACAGAACGCTGCCGCCGAGATCGGCTTTCGACAGCGAGCTGACGGGCGTCAAAATGTCCGAATCCGACTACGCCGCATGTCAGAAAGTTTGGTCCGACGAGAAGATGCAAACTATGGAAGACTACTTGATCCACTACAACAACAAAGACGTGAAACCTTTCATAGAAGCTCTGAAAAATCACGCTAAATTTTTCCAAGATCGCGGCATCGACATGTTGAAAGACGGAGTTTCTCTCGCCGGTTTGACTTTACGCTTCCTCTTCCAAAACCTAGAAGACGCGTTCACAACGTTTCCCCAGTTCGACGCCGTCCTCCACGCTCTGATCAAAGAGAATCTAGTCGGCGGTCCTTCCATCATCTTCCATAGATTTCACGAGAAGGGCACCACGCGGATAAGGGAGCACAAGTACGGCGAAGAAGCGCGACCGTGCCAACACATCCTAGGACTAGACGCTAACTCTCTGTACTTGCGCTGCATGAGCGAAGCGCACTGCACGGGCTATTACGCGGTGAGACGGCCCGAGACCGAGTTCAAGCCCGAAATCAGGCAAAGAAACTCTCACAGCGCTTTGGAGTGGTTACGCTTCGTAGAGCACGACCGCGACGTGAAACTGCGCCACGCTCTGAACGGCGGCGAGATGGCGGTAGGCTGTCGGAGAATTCGCGTGGACGGATTTCACGCGGCCTCTAATACGGTTTTCCAGTTTCACGGGTGTTGGTTCCACGCTCACGAGTGCATACCGTCGCACCGATATCAGTGCGCTTCACTGAGAGAGGAGAGACGCGACAGAACGACCAGAGTAAGCGCTTACTTGAAAGCGTTAGGTTACAAGCTGGTCGTCGTGTGGGAGTGCGAATGGCGAGAGATGAAGCGTCGAGATGAGCGGGTCAAGGCCTCCCAACAACGCTGGAAGGTTGACGCTTTGAAAGTGTCTCGAAACGCGATGAGCGAGAGCGACATCCTTTCCGCTGTGAAAGAGGAGAAAATGTTCGGTTTAGTTCAAGTGGACATCACTACGCCGCCTCACCTACGAGAGTACTTCGAAGAAATGACCCCCGTTTTCAAGAACGCGACCGTTTCAAAATCGGACATAGGCCCTCACATGTCAGACTTTGCGCAGGAAGAAAAGCTGTTGAGCACGCCTCAGAGATGTCTGATAGGGAGTTACCACGGAAAAAATATTCTCTTGGGAACGCCGCTTCTCAAGTGGTATTTAGAGCACGGTTTGATAGTCACCAAAGTGCAGCTGGTGGTAGAATACCTACCTAAACGCGCCTTTGCCGGTTTCGCGGACGAAGTGACGGCGGCGCGAAGACGTGGCGACGTGAACGAGAACGAGAAAATTCTGTCAGACTGTTACAAGTTAATGGGAAACGCTACGTACGGTAAAACAATCTGCAACAAAGAAAAACACACGGCGGTGAGATACACTGACAGTCGGAAGTTCGAACTATTGGCCAATTCGTGGCGCTTCAAAAAGGCGTCCGAGTTGACTTCCGATCTGTTTGAAGTCGAACTACAACCGAAAACGGTCAAGAACAACCTCCCTATTCAGATAGGGTTCATGGTATACCAGTACGCGAAGTTGAAAATGTTAGAGTTCACATACGACTTCTTGGATAGATTCGTCGATCGGCGCGATTATGCCCTTTGTCAAATGGACACCGACAGTCTTTACATGGCTCTCAGCGGTGCCACGTTGGATGACCTAGTGAAACCTCGCCTGAGAGAGACGTACTTCAGAGAGAAACGAAAGTGGCTTCCGACAGCGGTGTGCGACGAGCACTTAGAGCTTTTCGTGAAGACAAAAACGGAAAGAGTGCGAGAATGGTGTGCGCCGCCCGGCGGATGTTGTGAGAGACGGTACCTTCACGATCTGAGAACTTCGGGGCTCATGAAAGCAGAGTGGGAAGGTGACGGGATCCTAAGTCTCAACCCTAAGACTTACATTTGCTACGATCGAGTCAGCGACACCGGTGAAAGAAAATCCAAAAAATGGAGTGCAAAAGGCGTACAGAAGAAACAAAACCCCCAGGAACCAGACGCCTTCTTGGATGTTCTTCGCCAACGAAAAACTCTCATTGCTGTAAATAGAAATTTCAAAGTGGTGCGAAACAAAATGGTCACCTACACCATAGAGAAAGACGGCGTGCGCTACTTGTATTATAAGCGTCGCGTGCATTCTGACGGTGTGACAACGAGTCCTTTAGAGATATGAAAAAAAAAAAATAATAAAAAATAAGCGTGTGCATCTTTTCAAAAATAGAGTGTTTATCAAGATTGAAAAAAAAATAAATAAAAAAAAATTAAAAGAAAATATTGTTGTGTTTTTATTATCATACGGCTTCTTTTACTAGTAAGTCGCGCAGTCTCTTAAAGCGTCACTCATGTGACGACGTCGCTTCCAGTCACGGGATCCTAAACAAAAAAAAACTTCTTCTTCTTCCGGTCACGTGATCAATCAGGTCGCTTCCGGTTGGCCATTAAGTCGTGTGACGTCACTTCCGGTCACGTGACTCATCAGGTCACTTCCGATCACGTGATCCTAAATTAGGTCATATGACGTCACTTCCGGTCCCCTAAGTAGGTCAGTAGGTTACCCAGAATGCACCATCCCCTAAGTAGGTCACTTCCGGTCACCCAATGGAGGCCTCTGATTGGCTGCAGGGTTACCCAGAATGCACCGCTAATCCCCTAAGTAGGTCACTTCCGGTCACGTGACCAAATGGAGGCCTCTGATTGGCTAACTAGGTCACGTGACGTCACCACTAATCCCCTAAGTAGGTCACTTCCGGTCACGTGACCAAATGGAGGCCTCTGATTGGCTGCATGTCGATTGAGTAATAAACAGTACTTAACTATAGTCCCGTTCCGATACATACTATACTACTCATATGAACTATATGTCTCATTCAAAGAGAACAGTGTTTCTAATATTTTAAGTTATTTAAAAGGCTTTGTCATTATGAGTTAACATGGTTTTGGCTTTAAGCATTACCCCAGATGGTGCAGGGTTCAGTAATAGGATTGTACAAAAAAAAGACAATGTTTAATGTATGCATGCATTCATGATTAGGCCACTCCGGAAAGAAATACTTGTTTCTCATCACCAAGCCATGACAGATATAACAAGGGCACTTCTATTTTAAATTTCTTTTTTTTTCTGTAAAAAACGTATCTGATATGAATATTTGGAACCAATAAAAATATTAAAAACTGAAAACTGAACTGAGTACCAAATGGGTAGGGAAATGTAGGCTATCAGTGAAAACAATTGGCATTTTAGTGATTCAAATATTAATGATCTGCGTAAGTTGTGAATTTTCATATTTCCTCTAGGCCATTGCATTCTGGGCACTATGAGCTTTAAATTTGATACCAAATATTTTTGAATGGCACGCAGTAATGAGAAACAAGTATACAGTCTCGCGTCAAGGTGTCCAAGGACGGGCGACCCTCGACCAGCGGTCACTGTTATGATGTTTAGATAAGGCCGAAGTGAGGCTCCCTATGTCTGCCCCTCACACACTTTTACCATCCCCCTAGTGTAGAGCCCCACACCACATGTCCAGGGATGAGATTACAACCGCGTCATGGTGACTCGGTTTGGTTAGCCTTGTCGCTAGACTGTATATTAATTGGAGTGGCCTCATGAATGATTTCCTTAATGCATCATGAATTTGTTAACGGCATCATTATCGACAAGTGATTATTTAAAAAAAAATCTTTCAGGATTCCGGGTATAACCAAGATACGCGCGTGGTCAGTATTCTCCTCCTATTTTCATGACTTTCATTCAAAACGCCTTTGGAATATTTCTAGCTTTTATTAACTTTACTTTACTTTACCAAGCAATATAAAATCTTGGTAGATTTCATCGTCCTGTTTGCAAATGCCTGTCCTGTTTTACCATTTTCTCTGTGAGTGGTGTTGTCTCGGTGAATAATTTACCGTAAAAAAGTGTTTGGAATTTAAACAACTTTCACCTAAACACTTGTATACCTTACTATGGAAGTGTTTAGAATAACGGACACATTAAGTGTTTAGATAAGTGTTTAGGATCTAAACACTTTTTTTTACAGTGTAGAAGTGTTTAGAATAACGGACACAATAAGTGTTAAACACTTCTAAAATAATAAATACTAAAGGACATTTCTCTCTGATGAGAATATGTATATAGTGTATATTCGGTAGAATGTGCCTCAGTAGCCTCTTCTACATGAGTTTTGGGTCAAGGCAAAAAAAAGAAGGTTTGTTTCAGGTCACCCGACCGACCCTATCTAAACAGGGCCGACCCTATGTTTTTTTTATGTAATTTTGAAGATTTTTTTTTTTTAATACTTTTGGGGGGTCAATTTTGGGTTTACAAAATTTTGGAAAAAAATCTCCCCATTTTCACACTTTTTTGGGCTAATTTTAGAGGGAAAGTAATAAAATAAAAAAGAAGAAAAGATCCGACCTTAGAGTTTCTTCCCATGTTACCTGAAACAAAACTTTTTTTAATTTGGCCCAATATATCTATTTTAAAAATGAATCCATCATGTTTCATTTTTCACGTTTCAGGACCCTCAGTATGGAGTGCAGCCGGTAAGCCCTCCATCTTTCTACTGTTTAATTATGTTGGTACAAACCATCTTAATCTCTCCAGTTGATCTACTGTATTCAACCTAATAAGCGCATATTCCCTCATAAGCGTGCCTCTACATGGGTAAAAATCAACACGGGCGACACGGCGACACGGCCCGTTAGGCCATTTAAAAAATCGACGGACACAGGATAATCAGGGATAAAAATCGACCCACAGACATTCTTCTCTAAGTTCTTATATATCTAAAAATCGACATGATTTCACGGCCCTTTTGCTAAAAATCGACACGGCGACACGGTCAAAATTGTGAGGAGCCATCTAGAGGCACATAAGCGCACACCCCATTTTTGGGCCGATCTTAGCCTGTAAAAGACCCAAAATATGTCCATTATTAACTATTACAAACATGTAATAAGATACTTTGTTCAGTACATTGTGTGCTTGTTACGTCTAATAAGGGACTGTAACAGACAAAAGAATGGGAAAAATTGGTGTGGGGATGTGCGCTTGATAGAATTAAATTTTGTTTTTATTTTTTGAATCTAAGATATCTTTTTAACCGCACTGTGTCCTTATTACATCGAATACAGTATTAGTGTGTACACTGATAGTCTTTGGCTCCCTACTCGACCAATCTCTCAATCACTATATAGCCCAACTAAGTTAATCATTTTTTGGCCCCCTATACAACCAACTTATAGGTTAGTTGAAGGTGTCAGGTTGGTCAACACTGACCAACTTACCTTAATCTTCTCCATTACAATAAGTTTTAAGTCCTTTTGAGTAAGGCATCAGTCATATACTATGCCTCAGGCATTTTTGAATACTTGGTCATGCCTGACCATTGTTCCTATGGCTAACCTTAGATAGCCACTACAGACTAAGTTCTGGGGGATTTAGATTTTCTGTGTAGCACACTGAAAATCCGTAAGTTGAAACGGTTAGTCAGTACAGACTATCCTAGGTTCGTCATATGTGTGTTAGTCATAATGACAAAGTTATATTCAAAAGTGATTGAGGGGTCAGTCAGTAGTGGCTACCCTAGGTTTATCATTGGTTTGTTGTATTTGTATACCACTAGTTGGGGCCACCTGTAATATACTATAATCACCACTCAGTGGCTCCCCCTGGAAACTAAATGACTAAGGTGGGTTAGTCAGTACTGACCAACCTGACATAAATAACTTACCTAGGTTAGTCGTATAGGGAGCCAAAATATGACTAACCAAGTAAGGCACTAGTGACTGAGAGATTGGTCGTATAGGGAGCCTAGGAATATCAGTGCACAGCAAGGGCTGAATCCGGAAATTTTAAAACTTATTTAAGATGTTTTGTCACTGTACGTTCACATGGCCATGGTTTTTAATCATTCCCCCAAATAAACACTACAGATGACACATTGTCCATTAATATAAATAATTCACAATTCCTTCCTCCTTGTTGAAAGACACTGACTTACCAAATATATGTTTCCATATCATCTTAGAAAAAGAGGCTGATCGTAAGTCCTGACATATTTTACTTTTTAGTATTTTTCACAGAGGTTTGCATGCACATAATTTTAGATATTAATATGATGCATTCCACATGTAGCATAAGTTGTAAGTTGCATGTGAATCGAATGAGGTATCTTCAAGGTAACAGTGATTTCATGTTGACAACAAGTACAGGAAATGATTTATGGCTTGAAGGTGAATTGACCCCGTTAATCCTTTAAGGATGGAATAATGCATTAATGCATCATGCCCTTGGTCGTCATGATGCATGTATGCAGCCCTTGCGAGTAACTCGCAATTGCTGCATTCAAGCATCATGCCGATCTTATTGGTAGGATTTAGCGGCACAGTATAGTTTGCATGGTAAGCCCTCTATTTGTTGGTAGGAATGACACTTAAAGTGACTTGGTCCGACTTTTTTCATATTTAAATCCTACTCATATACATGTGGTCCATATGCTAGTAAAAAAAAATCATATTTTGATGATAGGGCACAATACGATGTCATCTATGGGCAATATATAGGAGCCCAGTTAGAGGGTGGCCGATGTTAGGTATTTTACAGTTAATTTTCAATTGGGAAATTATAGTGCACACTCAAATTGTTGTAAATTGAGCCACAAAATTTGATAATCTGTCAAATTCTAGAGAATGAGATCAAATAAAGTAGTAGGTAGCACATGAAGTATGGCCATAAGAAACATTTTGGCTTATTTGAGCCCTAATTTTAGACCATGCCACTTTAAAAAGTAAAGGAATAAGTGCATGCCTGAATAGATCCATATTTAGGAGTCTGACTCAAGCCATGTGGTCAACTATTATTGAATTTACTCTACTCAAAAAAATAAAATGGGTTTCTCATCACCGCACGCATCATAAAAATCAAATTTTAAGGATTTCTTTTTTATTTTGGCTTTTAAAAAACATAATAAAAATGTACAAATATCGGCATATTTGGTATCAAATTGAAGCTTATGCAGTCAGCTTGCATTATAATAACTTTTGTGGATCAATAAACTCTTGATTACTAAAATGCAAAAAATGCAAAAAATGGATACATTGCGACCCCAAGCAAAAAATAAGAAGAAATTACATTTAAAACGCCCTCGTAATATATTTCACTCCTTGGTGATGAGAAACAACTTTGTTTTGAGTGGCCTAACCATTAAGCATAACAATAGGTGTATTTCAGATCCAAACAGAGACGACCCAAACCAATTCTTTTGCGACATTTTGAGATCTTATTATGTTTATCACTGTAATTTTGGTCAAAATTCCAAAGGAAAAGAACAGAAATGGTACAAAAATGTATGTCCGACTACCTGGCTTTTTTCCAGCATGCTAGCTGAAAGTCTGCTTTATGAGTGTTAAATCTTTTAAACTTTTCAGAATGGCGCGTACGGCCAAAGACAGAGCCGGGTGGTCAGTATTTTCTGATGTTTTTATGACGTTCATGAAGAATGTTTTGAAAAACTTAAGCTTTTTTAGCTATTCCATAAAGCTTTAATCTCACCACTACAAAACCAACCTAAAACCTTGAGTATAGTATGTGCCTAGTAGGCAAGTCAAATCGCCAGTGCGGCTTATAGGATCAGAACAAACTTGTGCTTATCGTAAAACCTTGCGTATAAGCCTAATTCGCATATAAGCTGCACCTAGACTTTAGGCCGATCATATAAGCCGCACTAGCAAACTGAGTATGCTGATTGTAGTACTGTACTATAGTACTTAGCTAAAACTCGCGTACAAGCCGCACCCCGACTCTGGGCCAATCCTATAAGCCGCACCTACACGATCTGATTCGCGTATTAGCAGCGGCTTATACACAAGCTTTTATGGTATACACGAGCTTTTTGATGTACTGTATTCGACGTAATAAGCGCCCAGGCCGCTTATAAAAAAAACTTAAGACGTTTTTAGTACTTAAGAGTTTAAATGTCCCCGAAATCGCGAAATTTGACCCTTTGTTCTAGTCTAAAAATGCCTCAAAAGGGGGAGTGGGCCTTATTAGGGGGAGGGCGCTTATTACGTCAAATACGGTATAGTACAGTACCAAAGTCGCCGCTGTGAGACTTATTGAAGGATATTCCCAAAGTCAAGGTGCGGCTAATAGATGAGTTAGCATTATATACGCGAGGTTTTGCTGTACCTGGTCACTCTCAGTTAGAGTACTGCTTTAAACCTTTAAGGATGGAATAGTGCATTAATGCATCATGCCCCTGGTCGTCATGATGCATGAATGCAGCAATTCACTAGTGCTGCATTCAAGCATCATGCCAACCCTACAGGGCTGAGATACTCCCGTAGGGTCGGCATGATGCACCAATGCAGCACAGGCGAGTTACTCGCCAGGGTTGCATTCATGCATCATGCCGACAAATGGCATGATGCATTAATGCACTATGCCGTCCTTAAAGAGTTAACCTCACTGAGCAATGTCAAACCTCAGTCAACACACTAGCCCCTGCCTGGCCTTTTTCACACTTATATTTCACACTTATATTTCACACCTATATTTCACACCTATATTTCACACCATATTTCACACCTATATTTCACACCATATTTCACACCTATATTTCACACCTATATTTCAGGACCCCCAGTATGGCGTCACACCACCAGTGGTGAGCTTTGGATCTTTCTATACTTTCTTAAATTTCAATTAATCCTGTGCACAAAATACCTTAGTTTCAGCATTGTTTGTATCTCGAAATATCTCTAGAAATTCGAGCAATCTTTGCTTAATTTAATACCGCATAGTCATCTTTTCACAACATTCATTAACATACTCAGATACTCATGAAATACTTTCATCTTTGATTACTATTTCTTACATTTCTAAACAATATTTCATGTTAGTACTCTTTAACCCTGGCTTCCCCTTTTTCACACTCTGTGTCCGCCATATTTCAGGACCCCGAGTATGGCGTCACCCCACCTATGGTGAGCTCTTAATCTTTCTCTACTTTTTTAAAAATATGTCTCTTCTTTTGCGCCAAACACCTTAGTTTCATAATTGCTTCAATCTAGAAAAATATTAATGTATCAACAACTTTTAGTGAAACTTGAATTTGAATATTATTTGGTTGATCTAGTTGTGTAGCAACAGCACCGTTGGCATGGTAACTATATATATAGGCTACTGTGAGCCCACACTGAAAAAGGAAACTTGTCTCTAGACTCGTCTAAGTGACTGTCATTCAATAAACGAGTCGAAAGTTGTCTAACCCATCAGGTAACCATCCCACAGATAGAATCTGGAGCTTTCAAATGTTTTGGCTGGCACATGCCAAGTGGGTCTTCCATCTCTAACTAGAAGACCTGCTTCCTTGTCACTTAGACAAGTTTTTGGCTCGTTTGTTTAATGAGACTCAAGTAAACTTTGGCCTGAAAAGTGCCCAAAACTGACTCGCAAACTTCAGCGCTGACTCGTTGACAACGGCGTTGACTTGTGAACTATCAAATTGACTCTGAAATAGCGCCAAAATTGTTTTATAAAGACAGATTGATCCCACGGCCTGAAAAGTACCTAAAAATTGATTCGCAAACTACAGCGCTGACTCACCAACACTGGCATCAACTCATCGACCATCAAACTGACTAAAATAGCCCCAAAATTACTTAAAATATACTTTTTTTTTCAAAATTGGATAAAAATTTCTAGGTTGGGTAACCTGAAACACACCTTTTTTTTTGGCCTAGGCCGAAGGTCGGCATGATGCATCAATGCAGCACCGGCTAGTACCAACCCCATAGGGTCGGCACCATGGTTGCATGTAGCATTATTAATTAACCAATATTATCTCTAATCAATTTAGGACCCCGGGTTTGGACAGCCAGCAAACCGAAGGGTGAGTGCAATTTTATATCAAAATAGTTGTATGGTTTATCTTACAATTAAAATAGGTGTATAGTGAAATGGACAATGCATAAACTATTTAGAATATAAACTGGCATAAGGATACAAATAATTTATTGACTATCTACTATACATATGCATAGGAGGTGCATAGTGCCTTAATGCATCATGTCCTTGGTCGGCATGATGCATTAATGCAGCCCTAGCATGTAACTCGAATCTGGCGAGTAACCTAGGACTACATCCAAGCATCATGCCGACTCTATGGGGTTGAGACACTCCCGAAGGGTCGGCATGATGCACCAATGCAGCACCGGTGAGTTACTCGGCAGGCTGCATTGGTGCATCATGACGACAAATTAAGCTTTTGGCAGCATGCCATCTCTAAAGGGTTAATCAGTATATAAAAGGTGACATTTGTCCTCATGATGCACCAATGCAGCCTTGGTGTGTAACTAAATAGTTCAATAGTGCTGCATTGATGCATCATGCTTTACTTTGTGTGCCAATAAATTGATTTATCTGATATTCTCTTTAACAGAGGTCGATGAGAAGGAGGTGGGGATATTAAAGACCGGGAATGACCTTGGACGTGACCTTGGACGTGACCTTAGACGTGATCTTGAACGTGACCTTGGACGTGACCTTCCCGCCCAATCAGAGAGACCCATGCAGAAGACGTTGATGGAACACATGACCTCGGCACTGTTTCCTGATCTTGGACCGGTTTATTGCAATTGGGCTATGTTCTTGACCATTGTATATTTCCTAAATCTTGAGCTCTATTTCTTGACCTTGGGATGTTAATTTGACCTTGAGGTCATGTAACATTTATGAAAGAACGCAACAGTTAATCCCTAAAGAATTGCGCGAAATAAATTCCTTGAGATTTGAAAATCTGCTGCTTTGAAAGTATGCAAAGTTCATAACCCACTTACCTATATGGTGCTTTAATTTTCGTTATTTCACAAGTATATTTTATCCCAGCGGTTTTGATGAAATAATTGCTTATGATTTACCCAATAAGGGCAGCATTGCGCTTTGACTATAACTTTTATGTCATCATGATGCATGAATGCAGCTCTGGCGAGTAACTCGCTGGTGCTGCATTCATGCATCATGATAGCTTGTGAAGGATCGACATGATGCATTAATGCAGGGTTGGGGAATGACTTACCCATAATGCACTGGTGCATCATGGCGACCAATCAACATGAGGCATTATATAATCCTGAAAGATTTAAAATTAAAAAATTAAAGATTTTAAATACAATGATCAGGATGGCGGCGTGGTCAACATTGTCTTCCCGATGTATTGGTTAGTAACAGAAAATGTAAGATGCTAAAATAATGAGGCAGAACGCAAAATAAAACCCAATCAAACATCACAAAATTGAACAGTTGATATGATGCAGACCGATGAAGAATACTATACTTCTAGCAGCTTTTCAAGTCCTATGGCTTCAAGTTTGTCAATTATATTTCAAAATGCCAGTTATCACAATACGCCTGAACTTGTTAAATCATGATTGGTATATATATACTATATGTGCTTGGTTGTTTTTTTGAATAAACAATATATAACTATACATTATTTTGTCCTGTTTCTTAATGTGAACATGAACACTAGACCTATAAGAGTAAATGTTGGGAATCATATCCTAACGACAAATAATCACAGATTCATCAAAGAACCCATGTACATACACCTTATCATACTCCAATGCCAAAAAAGGTGCTTCAGGTAACCCGACCCTACTTATTAGCAAAACAGGGCCGACTGTAGAAACTTTTATTCAATTTTGAAGAAAAACCAGCAGCTTCGCTGCCGGCGAGAGTGGCGCGGGAAAACTGCACACAGCGTCCGTGTGACCTAGTAGACTGCACTGTGGGAATGACTCAGCATAGCGCAAATAGGGTCGGTAGTGTCGTGAGATATCACTCTCCTGCCAGATGTTAGGTCTGTAGTTTCCTACAGTTGAACGCAGAGAGTAGGATGGAGAGTAAGCAAACGAAATGCATCCTTGGGTAGGCTCCCGCTTTCCCTGATGTTGTTTAATTATATTTTAAATAATTTTGGGGCTATTTCAGAGTCAATGTAAAAGTCAACGAGGCGCTGAAGTTTGCGAGTCAAATTTAGGGTACTTTTCAAGCCAAAGGGTTTAAAAAATGTTAAAACAAAAAAAGACCGACCCTACTTAGATTTTGTAACCTGACTATGAAACCTGAAACACACCTTTTATTTCTTTTGGCCCAATTATGAATTACTCTCGCAGCGGGCATTTAGATATACCCATGTAATATTCACACACAGTTATAAATATGATTATTGACTTATGTAGGCCTAAATGGAATATATCTCACAGACAGAACGAGTGCAAGTTGTAATAAACTGCACGTCCTGTTTATTTTGTACTCAAACTAGGAAAATGATAATGATAATACAAAATAATTTCTGGTAACAATTATCTTCATTATTGACTAGTGTTCAATCCACAAATAGCTAGTTGAGTGACTCGCCAGTGCTGCCTTCAAGCATCATGCCGATCCTCAGGGGTTGAGACACTGCTGAAGGGTTGGCATGATGCATCAATGCAGCACTGGCAAGTTACTCGCTGAGGCTGCAGCTATGCATCATAACGACAAATGTCATCTTTTGGCAGCATCCGTCCTTACAAGGTTAAAAGAAAGTGACGTTTTGTAACGTGATGATAAGCATTTGACGGTGATATTTAGGTAATCCACAAAATATATATTTGTTAAATATGTATGATTCATATATGATACGGATCTAAAAAAAGACAACAAGAATTGCGGTTGTTGCCGCGTAAAAAAATGCCTCAGGCATTTTTATACGCGGCAACAACCGCAATTCTTGCATTTGAAGAAACGTAATGTCTAGATGGTTGGTATGTTTGAAGGGAACCCGTTCAAGACACCAAAAAAGCAGGGCCGGGAAGGGGTTATCAGGGGGAAGGATGATATTACTTCAAATATGGCATTTCCTATGAATTCCTTTGGCCCATGTTAGGGGGTAAGGAAATGGGTGTTGCTAGGCAGATAAACAATTAGAATAGCCGTTGCTAGGCAACCAGCTGTATTAGCAACAAACAGATAGAACCATTCCTTGGGTCCATATTAGGGGGGTAGGTATGATTATAATCAACCTCAGGACCATGGGTATATGTGTTGCTAGGCAGATAAACAATTAGAATAGCCGTTGCTAGGCAACCAGCTGTATTAGCAACAAACAGATAGAACCATTGAATTCCTTGGGTCCATATTAGGGGGGGTAGGTATGATTATAATCAACCTCGGGACCATGGAAATGTGTGTTGCTAGGCAGATAAACAATTAGAATAGCTGTTGCTAGGCAACCAGCTGTATTAGCAACAAACCAATAGAATCATTGAATTTCTTGGGTCCATATTAGGGGGGGTAGGTATGATTATAATCAACCTCAGGACCATCGAAATATGTGTTGCTAGGCAGATAACCAATTAGAACAGCCGTTGCTAGGCAACCAGCTGTATAAGCAACAAATGGATAGAACCATTGAATTCCCTGCGTCCATATTAGGGGGGGGTAGGTATGATTATAATCAACCTCAGGACCATGGAAATGTGTGTTGCTAGGCAGATAAACAATTAGAATAGCCGTTGCTAGGCAACCAGCTGTATTAGCAACAAATGGATAGAACCAATGAATTCCTTGCGTCCATATTAGGGGGGGTAGGTATGATTATAATCAACCTTAGGATCATGGAAATGTGTGTTGCTAGGCAGATACACAATTAGAATAGCCGTTGCTAGGCAACCAGCTGTATTAGCAACAAACCCATAGTGCCATTGAATTCCTTGGGTCCATATTAGGGGGGGTAGGTATGATTATAATCAACTTCAGGACCATGGAAATATGTGTTGCTAAGCAGATAAACAATTAGAATAGCTGTTGCTAGGCAACCAGCTGTATTAGCAACAAACGGATAGAGCCATTGAATTCCTTGCGTTCATATTAGGGGGGGTAGGTATGATTATAATCAACCTCGGGACCATGGAAATGTGTGTTGCTAGGCAGATAAACAATTAGAATAGCTGTTGCTAGGCAACCAGCTGTATTAGCAACAAACGGATAGAGCCATTGAATTCCTTGCGTTCATATTAGGGGGGGTAGGTATGATTATAATTAACTTCAGGACCATGGAAATGTGTGTTGCTAGGCAGATAAACAATTAGAATAGCCGTTGCTAGGCAACCAGCTGTACATGCAACGAACCGATAGAACCATTGAATCCTTGGGTCCATATTAGGGGGGGTAGGTATGATTATAATCGACCTCAGGAACTATCAAAGGTTGATTTATATTATTGTTATCACATAGCATAAATTTGTGTTGTGACACCTTAATCCAAGATGGCGGCACAATCCAAGATGGCGGCGCCCGTTCTGACTTCTGGTAAAGTGCAAACATCATATACCTCGTTCTGGTGGTGCCTGGCGGCACCACCAGGTGGCTATGCCACCACTTCGGCATAAAAAACTACAAATTTCCATGTTTATAGTCCAACTCATAATGCATATGTATCATAACCATATTGGGAGTGTATCAACGTTCGAGGGTAGGTATCATTTAAGGGAGTGTTCATTCATTATTTACAGGGGGGGTTGTGGGTTTGGGGGGGGGGCGTAAAAATTTCCGACCCCTCCTGAGGGGGAGGCGTAAAAAATTCTGACCCCTCTTGAGGGAGGGGGGGGCATAAAAATTTAAGCCCCTTTTTAGCAAAATAGCCCGCGCGTTACTAAAGTTCAAAGGGGGGGGGCGAAAATTTTTCGCCGCCTTCGGCGAGGGGGGCGCAAAATATAACACGCGCCCTCGAGGGGGGCATAAAATTTTTTCGCCCCTCCGCCCGAAATCTCACCACCCCCCCTGTAATTAATGAATGAACACTCCCTAAGGAAGGATGTTACTAAAAAAATACTTTTGTCATCATGATGCACCAATGCAACCTCGGCGAGTAACTCGCCAGTGCTGCATTGGTGCATCATGCCGACAATTTGGGTATGTCTCAACCCTGTAGGGTCGGCATGATGCTTGAATGCCACACTGGCGAGTCACTCACCAGGGCTGTATTCATGCATCATGACAACCAAGGCATGATGCGTTAAAGTGGGTATATCGGATTTTTCTTCAAATTCTAAATTTTACTCAAATGTGTCCCCAACACTGTAAAAGTATGATGTTTAGAGAATAGAGGTCAATTAAATGTCACCAATGGGTGTTCATAGGTCACAAAGGGATTCAATGCCCCCCACCAATAAGCTTTTCTAGTGTATTTTCAATAGGGGGAATTAAAGCGTGCACGCTTTTATTCCAAAATGATCATAAATTGGGCAATAAAATCAAATTAGAGCAAAATCGGAGGGATTTAGGGGAAATGGAACTGATAGTAAGTCAATTACATCATTTGTGAACATTCTGACTCATTTTTAGAGAAATCCATTTTTTTTGCCCCACACATCGGATATACTAACTTTAAGGTGTCATGCCGCCCTTAAAGGGTTAAAGAGTTAATGTGTATGAGTGTCCTTACCTCCCATTGTGATCTCTAGATCCGCAACCCTCTCCCTACAACGGTCACTATCGATCAATACACCAAGAAAGGGTCACTTTTCAGAAAAGTTGTTGATAACGTTTTTGAACATTCTGAAGCGTGGCTGACGACTACATAATGATAACCTCAAAATCCTGCATTCTAATATATATCATTAGAAGAGAATTGTCCTGGGAATCTTTTGATGAGATATTTACAAACATAGCCATTACCGATAATGGTACAAAGATTCAGCTAAAACCAATGTAAACACAACTTTTTTTAATGAAAAAGTCACCCTTTCTTGTTGCATTGGTCCCATTATGATCTCTAGATCCGCAACCGTCTCCATACAACCCGGTATGCTCTAACCCGGTCACTAACACATGTTTATTTATATAAAACCTGCATCCTTCACAAACTGTGACCCTAGTGCATACAGCTGAGGCCAAAAATAATAATGGTGTGTTTTTGAGGTTACATAGTCTGACGATCTAGGCAGGGTAGGCCTAGGTCGGCCTAGGTTCAGAGGATTTCTTTTGAAACATCTATCACAACTTCTTACTAGTCACGCGATATTTTGCCTACAAATTCGTAACATAGTCTGAAAGACGACCCTGAAGTGTCCTTTGTGTTTCCTGCGTCCCTGTACAAGTTTATAATGATTGCCAGTACCAGGACCGGATCACGTTGCTATAGCAACCTATAAACATTTAAGGACGGATGTTGCTAAAAGGTGACATTGATCATCATGATGTACCAATGCAGCCTTGGCAATGAACTTACTGTTGCTGCCTTGGTGCATCATGCCGACCCTTTGGGGTGCCTGAACCTCATAGGGTCGTCATGATGCTTGAATGCAGCCCTGGAGAGTCACTCGCCAGGGCTGCATTCGTACATCATGACGACCAGGGCTATAATGCATTAAAGTATCATGCCGTCCTAAAGGGTTTTAACAGAACAGGATAGTGCCCTCTATAATATCAGAGAGATCCGGTTAATCCTTTAAGGGCCGCATTGATGCATTAATCAAAAAGGGCAGCATTTATGCATTATCACAAGTTTTGATAATTGTTTATTGGCATATATTCCACAACCAAAGTCCTGTCCAATATATTCAGAGATCTACATCAAATACAATTCTAGACCAATGAAGCTAGAAAGGGCGACTTTTTATATAGGTTGTTGATAAAAGTTTTTAAAGCGGGACCAACAAATACATAAACATGATTCAAAAATCCTGCATTCTAATATACGCTATTTGTGAATCTGCTGATATGAGATGTTTGCAAACATAGTCATTACAGACAATGCTATGAAGATTCTACTAAAACCAACATAAACTATCTTAGGAAAAAGTCACCCTTTCTTGCTGCATTGGTCTATAGGGATGTGGGAGTGGGTTGGGGGGGGGTGATTCTCGATACTAATATAAGTGGGTGGGTACAACACCAGAGCATCCCTATTCGTCAGTGAGGGAGGAACCCCAAAGAACGTCCCAATCTTCTGCCACACTGCACTACATACATCTAAACTGCGGCATATCAGGTACATACCTACTTTGATATTTAATCCCCCCCCCCTAAAAAGAATTTTGGCAGGGATATCAGCTATACATGCGGAAACGATCGGTGATATTATTTATTAAATCAACTAATTCTTTAATGTTTACGTCCACCCCTGGACATGGTACTAAACAGTTATATTGCAACAGGCTAAATGATATATCATCAATCTTAATATAACTTAGAGTAACAATGAATATAGGGTTAGCAACACATTACGAAATCACAATATTAGTGAGAACAGTGGGGTGTTTCACAAGGGGGGCATACAATTAATTGTAGAATAAGTGTTTCTATAGGAGGTGTTAATTGTATATAACCACTAAGACCAACATTTGGTTGTATCAATTGTATACTGTTTATAAAAAGTGTTTCACAAAGGTATACAACCAAGATCTTAAGTCAGGATGTTTGGCCTACAATCTAGATACAGCTAATGTATATATAAGTGTTTCATAATGCATATTAGCGTGGAGCTCATACCATGCCCGCTAATACTTTCCTTACATATTTTTTCACATTTTATTCATGCAATATATATGTGTCATACTACACACAAGAATCCCTGCAAATATATGTTTATTCAGGATGAAAATAAACTGGTTATACACATTTAAACAACACTTATGTTGATCCTGTGTGATCATCATACAAGGGGAGCGTATTTAAGATTAATGCTACATGGTTATTACCAAATGTTAGTCTTAAGTTGGTGTTTCACAAGCTGCATTATTATCTCCAATTGTATCTAAATATATGACCATAGATACAGTTGAAACTTGTGAAACACCAAGATAAAATTAACATTGGGTGATATTAAGTTGGTCTTAGAAACTATGTAAAATGAATTGTATCAATTTTCCCCTTGTGAAACACCCCACAGGCTCTATTAGTGGAGTGAACCCTAGTGTACCACTGGTGTAGTAAAACTACTATTATGTCCAGTTATGAAACACCAACAAATATAAATTATTGCTGATTGGTACACAGAAGAAACAGCATCCAAAGGGTTGCCTCCAGAATGACTCCTGTTTAGGGAAGTCCAGGTCCTTATGTGACTCCCTTAAGTCTATATGTGACTCTCTGGCTGACCTAAGGGAGTCACTTGGGGGAGTCATATAACCCAGAGACCTATATATATATATGACTCCCCCATGTGACTCCCTTAGGTCAGCTAGAGAGTCACATTGGCTCCAATAGGCGACCTGGACTCCCCTTCAGAGGAGTTAGTGTTTGAAAAATTACGTTAATATTGGTGAATATTTAAAGGTTACACTGTGGTCTTCAAATTTTGGCAGATTTAGGCTAATTTACACATTTTATGCACAGTAGCTCGAAAGGTGGTGTGAAAAAAAAGAGTCCATAACGTAAAAAAATATGCAACGTAAATTTTGTTTTGTAACGCCCCCTTGAAAAACAATGTAAAATTTGTTTTGTAACACTTTTTTTCGCTATGCTTTTTACGTTGTGTTTTGTAGCAGCCCCTGGACTCACCATGAGGGTCTCCCTCCTCTCCTTCCTCCTCCTGGGGGTCCTGGCCTCCACCTCAGCCAGGTACTTCAGACAGGTGAGTCTCTGATTTATACACATTTTTAAAGAATATTGAAAAACTTAGCTGCACAGCGAGTTATACTGTAGATTTACAGTAAAAAAGGAGGTATTTCTGGTTTTGAAACCAAAAATACCTCCTTTTATACTGTTAATCTACAGTATAACTCGCTGTGCAGCTACAGTTACTTCTGACAGTGTAAATATCCACGCAAAATCTAACCTACTGTAAAACCTCTCTGATAAGCCGACCTTTTTTTGTAACTTATAGTTCAACCATGTTTAAATGGGTCTAAATTCGGCTTATAATATTTTCCCAAACTGGGGGGTCGGCCTTTAAGGTAGGTCGGCCTATCAGAGAGGTTTTACTGTAGTTGAATTTGGGTTACCTGTGGTTACTTTTATAATCAATGTATATGGAGAGAAGAATACCCAGCTAACAAAAAAAAACGTTATTTTACGTCAAAATAACGTTATAAAATTTCATATAACGTCATGCCATACTAAGGAGCCTAAGAGAAACGTTATTTAACGTCATATAACGTTATAAAATGGTGTATAGCGTTTTTTGTTTACTGGGTTAAGCCCAGCTAACAAGAAAACGTTATTTTACGTCAAAATAACGTTTTAAACTCTACATAACATTATGCATTAAAACGGGCCCCAGATATAAGCCTGCCACAATGTTGAGTAGGATTTAAGATATGAAAAAATCGGACCACATAATAAACTAAACATATTTTGAATTTCCACAGGAGAGAGACGTTAGATGGGATGAACTGGAACCGTCAGAACTGAGGGTGAGTCAAGAGTTGCACTGTAAATAGTTAGTGTAGGTACACAGTAAAATCGACCGTAGATCTACAGTAGAATCTACTGTAGAATGGATTTACAGTAGAATTTACTGTAGATTTACAGTAGATTCTATTGTTTACCCACAACAAACTGTACACCCACAGTAGAATCTACTGAGTACCTACAAAAATGCGAACCAACTTTTTACAGGGTGTGTAGTCCATGTATTATGTTATAAATACCATTTGGCAGCATAGATGGCACCCGGTCATAGACGGCCCCCGGTCATAGACGGCACCCGGTCATAGACAAAAACATTGGTCCAAGTTCGTGAGACACGCCCCTATGCGCGTGAGGAGCTTTGTTGCCAAGTTTGCAGGACATAATGTCAACCCCTTTTTAGGGGAGGAGGCGGATAAATGTCCATGTCACCTGTCACTTTCTAAGCCTCATGTCACATGTCGATTTAAAGAAAAGGCCATGTCCCCGTGTCGAATTTAGGGGTCCACCCCCATTACTACGTATTGTCATGAGACCGTCATCTAAATCATTGTGCGCATGGAAATACCATCAATATGTGCTTCATCTCATTATTTGAATACCTGTAATTGTATTTTAGAAAATCATTTCATGAATAAAATACATTATAAATTGAAAAAAAAATCCTTTTCACAGAACCGGGAGTTTGGAGGTGAGCTCGACGTCGATCCTAGATACAGAAACCAGCAGAATGTCAGAGTGAGTAAATATTCTCAATATGTTTTTATTAAAAAAAGGGTTATTTATATCATCAAATTGCATTTTCAGTTATAAATTGCACTACACTACCACCCAGATGTATCAGTCTGTACCAATGCTGACTTTGATCCCACATTTACTATTTAACCCTTTTCTTTATTACCAGGAAGCCAGTCCCGAACAAGGTAAATTCACACTTCCTTAAAACCTCACGTGTATAAAAAAACCTCGGGTATAAGCCGCACCCCGACTTTGGGCCGAGTATTTTTGAAAAAGGCTTTAGCTATATTTTGTCTTGCCTTAGTCATTTTTGAATATAAGATGGTCATTCTGACTAATGCACCTATGGCTAACCTGGGATAGCCACTATAGACTAAGGTCCGGAGCATTTAGATTGTCAGTGTAGGGAACTCGTGTTGTGGTAGGCATCTTTTGTTGTCTTCATAGTTTTGATTTCATCTGATAATAATTGTACAGTCTATAGATACGAAAACTTTTTCACCATGCAGGACATTCTGTCCTGCAGATAGTTCATTTTCCAGGCCCGGCTTATTTTTTGCAGGCCCGGATATCGGAGTACAATCTTATTATTTAAAAAAATTATCACACTAGTAGTGATAATAAATACTGTTACCCTGCATGATACAAACATACAAATCAATCAAATATGTATATCAGTGAAGAAAATTACAGAAAATATTCATGCTTTCTATTTTATGCTGTAGAAACTTTAATACTGGTCCGATTTACAAGCCGTAAAAACTGGCATGTATGCACAAACCTGCAGATGACAGCCAGTCACTCGGGCCGGCAGTAGCCACGTTTCTGCCGGCTATAGCCGGTGTCCGGCAGGATTTCGTATAGACTGCAAATAGTACACAGAACTTGAAAAGACATTAGCCTGATTTCCCTCTGTAAGACAATTACATCATCAGTTATTGTAACTAGGGTAGCTACAATTGATTAAACTGAGAATATCTAAAACCATATTTCAATATTTTTGCTCGTAATTTCAGACGGGAGGCGAAACAACATTGCCAGCGACACGACAAACTTGGCAAAGCGTAAATGGTGGAAGAAAGCTGGGAAATGGCTCAAAAAAACTGGGAAGAAAGTCGGGGATTCAGCAAAAAAGGCTGGGGAGAAGACTGGGAAATGGTTCAAAAAGGCTGGTGGTAAAGTCGTGAAAGCCGGGAAAGGAGCTGCAAGTAGTGTGGTAGACTTGTTGAAAGGACGCAGCATCAGGCAAGGTAAATAGACTAAGGGAGTGGTCATTTTTTAAGAACAGGGGGGGGGTCGGTGGATTTCCGCGCGAGCGGGTCGAAATATTTTTGGTCCCCCCCACGGGAGGGGTCAAAATTTTTTTGGTCCCCCCCCTAGGCAGGTTGAAAAGCAGCGCGGCCGACCCCTTTGAGCTATAGTAACGCGCGGGCTTTTTCGCTAAAAAGGGGTGTAATTTTGTTGGTCCCCCCCTCAAGAGGGGTCCAAATTTTTTTGGTCCACCCCTTCAAGGGGTCCAAATTTTTTTGGTCCCCCCCCCAAATCCACCAACCCCCCCCTGTTGTTAAAAAATGACCACTCCCTAAGGCCAAACAACAAAAAGGTTTGTCTCAGGTCACCCGACCAACCTTATCAAAACAGGGCCGACCCTACTTTTCTTTATGGAATTTGGAAGAATTTCTTTTTTTTTTTCACGTTTTTTTTTCATATTTTTTACACATTTTTGTTAAGAAATAATATTAAATAGAAAGGCGACATTTTACATGAATTGTTAAGCAATTTTGAATACATTTTCACTTTTCTATACCTTTTTGGTCAATTTTTGGATCTGCAGAGGATGATGGCTAGGACTTTCATTAAAAAAAAAAAAAAAAAATCCGGCCTACCGACCCTAGACTTTCTACCCATGTTACCTGAAACAAACCTTTCATTTTTTGGCCTAATTTTCACGAGTTTTAGTCTGTTGACTCGGTTATTTCACATGTTGCCTGTGGCTCCAGAGGGGTATATCAAACGACCTGACGACCTCGGCTGTTTTCCAGGCAAACTTGCGACCTGGCACAATAATATAAGCCACCTTTAGGGCAAATTTGGCTAGAGTAAAATAGTCTAAAAAAGCGACTATGTGAATCCTTAATTTTGGCGACCTTCAGACCTGAGGGAGGAAACCCTCTGCACCCCCTTGCATGGCGGGCCTGACATGTAACAAGTGAAATGACCCGGACAACTTTAGTTATTGTAGGGAGGGAAATAACCTGAAATAGATTCTTTCAATACTATTCAAATGTAAACAAACCATCATTTTGGTGACGTCACAGGGACGTTAAATACGGCCGTGGGTTATTTCAGGGGTGTGTGCAATACAGGCTTCCTCAGTTAAATCAATGAGACAGCCTCGGTGAGGCTGGGGCAGTATCCCATGAAGCCGCAGGCTGAGTAGAATGCGACCCAAGCCCCATCGAGGGGGGAACACTACCAAAAATCCTCTGGCCATGGGCCTTTGCCTTTATTTCATGGTTTTTATTCTTCAAAATATGTTTAATTGCATATAAACGGCCATAAGAATTTAAACAAAATTAATAATGATGTCATAGGCCTTGTGATACGAGAACATTGTATCCCATGGTGGGCATGGGATACAGGATTTCTAGTACTTAAGCATAGTGATCATTGTATCCACCATGAAATAGAATGGCATTCTGGTTCTGATAGGAACATTGTCGTTTTTCAATGAGGAAGATATTGAGTAAACCAATAGGGGCCTACAATTGGGATTTGGGATATTTTATCATAGATTCCCTTCATAACTAAAATACCATACAAAATATTGCTTTCTAAAACCTTTCATTTTTGTTTTTCATTTACACAGATCAGGTGCGTATGAAACTTATTTTACACATTTAAAATAACAATGACTATAGGACTATACTCCCCTTAAAGGGTTTGGTTGATCATGACATTTGTTTATTTATTTGTTTATATGCATGTAATTGGCTTTAACATTGTAATAGTCATTACTAGAATCATATTTTAACAATGCATGAATGCAAATATATGATGTAGTTTCAGTATTTTCTATCAAAGAGAAGTACTTTTTGTTAACTGATTACTAATATTCTATTGCTATTTGTATACAACTCATGCATGATTATATTAGTTTGATTCATTGTTCAATGGGAAATGCAAAATAAAATTGCCATGTCACCATGCTGATTTTCATAATATGGCATACAGTGTTTTAATTTTGTTTTCAGAACATTGCTAATCAATACCAATACTACCGATAGAAGACCACATAGAATTACACTGGTCTTTTCGTTTAAAGCACGATATATATTCAGCATTTAAATGAGTCTGATATTTATAAATCCATAAAATATAGACAAAATCATCATCAGAGGAGGTCAGGGGCACGTCTCTAATGGGTTATTTTCTCCATATTTTTTGCATTTATAAGTATCTGAATGGTTTTAAAAGCTACATACATATCTATATGAACCTTATGAAATCAAATATTATGTGTAAGTGAAAAATGAAAATCGACCCCAAATAAGCTCCTAACCCATCTTTAAGACAATAAACCACTCTGTTTGACCTCTGTTTGACCTCTGTTTGACCTCTGTTTGACCTCTGTTTGACCTCCCTTTGACCTCTGTTTGACCTCCCACAGGAGAGACGCTTCAGCCCCGATGTTCTGCAGCGACCAAGATATCAACAGCGATCAGACATAATGGTGAGTCGATATGGTGTTGTAGGCCGGTCTACTCCCCTGCTAGCACCACTCGTCTGAACTACATCATTATTATGTAAAACTGACGTGTTTCTCGTCATTTTTACGTAGGGGCCTAATATTTACGTGTTATAGCAGGGTCTCCTTCCAAGATCCTGGTGACTGCCATATGACCTTGAACTTGGGATTTTGCTGGGTTTGGGCCGTCCCTGTGGTTAGCTTGGAACCAGCAAACATGAACCAGAAATGGAAGCATAAAGTTTGATGGTAAAACTACCATCGAACCTTCTGGTTCCTGTTCTGTTCGTGAGATGCCCCAGCCCCCACGAGTGAAATACGGCAAAGAGATATCATTGTAGTTGGCATTTGCATTTTTTTTTATTTATTTGAAACCATTTAATAAAGAAAAATACGTCCACATCGTATTCAATGTCGGGGGGGGGGCTTTGAAGACGGCCCTTCCTATATAGTTAAGCATAGTAAATCTTCTATTTCAAAAAAAATAAAACGGTGCAACCTTGGCACCTACCAGTACCATTGCTTCACAGCTTATTTCAAGTGCTAAGTGAAAATGTGCGAATTAATCGGCCATGTATAAAGAGCAATTACATCCTATAGACCAATGCAGCAAGACAGGGTGGCTTTTCAGAAAGGTTGTTGATAAAGTTTTTGAACATTTTTGAAGTGTGACCAAGAAGTACATTGTTAACAGTGCAGAAACTAATAATTACTATTTGAAAGACAATTGTCCCGTGAATCTCCTGATATGAGATAATAGCCATCATAGATAATGTTACGTGCGTTCAACACAACTTTTTTTGAAAACGTCGCCCGTTCTTGCTGCGTTGTTTTATAGTTCAACTACAATCTACTTATTTTGGTGATACCTCTTATTCACTATTACATTCTTTTTGTTTCTCTACAGGAAGCAAGTCCAGAACAAGGTAAATACACATTCTACTTATCAAATTATAATTTCAAGTTCAAAAAGGTTTGATGGATTCCAATTACTACAGGTTATTCATGTGCAATAATAGGTCAACATCCTCTATGGTAAATAAAAAAAAAAGATAAATGCTGTTAAGGTTTTTACAAGACCTCAGCTTGGAGAGTGAGTAGGCTGTAGGGTACCATCTGGGCCACCTCGTCAACTCAAATACGGGACTTGACTCTGTCATTTTGAACCGCTTTACATGGTGGGTGTATCCTAGCGCGCCCTTTTACAGCTAAGCCTCTGTGCACATACTCTACAATATGTAGTCCCCAAATTTACACCCAGAAATATAATATCCTTCACTAAATAGTGACAGTTTTCGATTCATTTCACTTGAGAATACTATATTCTACAAGAATATGTCACAATAAGGTCTGTAAATAACACTTTTAAAGCTAAAGTTGGTCCACAAATTTGGGCATGGCAGTTGGGATTTCGAAATGTTGTTTACGCAAGGCTAGCTGTCATCTTCTTAAATGGCAAAATTACAGAAGATCCCTTCTATTTTTCACTAGATACGACCATTGTAATGTGATTTAAGGAAGAATAGACAGTAATATGATACTGTCAATGATTCTAAACTTAATTAGAAAATTTGACAGATCCGCACACATGGGAAGTAGTTCCCCCGGTCAGGACCCACATGTAAGAGAAAGGTTCCCACCAGAACCTGAGCTTTGTAAGTGTGGTAGAGTACCATAGGAGGGTGTGCAACCAAAAATCCACGCTCAACTTAGTACCACAATCTCTAATGAGAAATATCTAAATCGTTATTTTGATGATTTTCCTCATGATTTCAGACTGGATCCGAAACATTGCGAGTGACACCAGCAACATAGCAAAGCGGAAGTGGTGGAAGAAACCATGGAACGCGATCAAGAAGACTGGGAAGAAAGTCGGGGATTCCGCCAAAAAGGCTGGGAAGTGGTTCAAAAAGGCAGGCCAGGATACCGGGAAATGGTTCAAAAAGACGGGTAGCAGTGCTGTGGACCTGTTCAAAGGACGTAGCATTAATGCAGGTAAAATCAATTTCTGATTCTAAGGGGAAAATTATCGTTTTTCAATTAGGCAGATGTTTTGCGAACGTTTCTGAGACAATTTCTTGTTTCTGGAATGTTTTCTTGACACTTTCTTGAACGAGTGAAACTTAAGAAATACACATCACTATTAAACATGTCACTGGAAACGTTCACTATCTCCCTTGTCTATCTAGTGTATACCACTTGTGCTTTTCCCGGGATATACACAACATTCTAACCTGTATCATTCTTGAGTTTAGTTTGGGCCCAGCTAACAAAAAACGTTATTTTACGTCAAAATAACGTTTTAAACTTTGCATAACGTTATGTCATACTAAAGAGCCTTAGAAAAACGTTGACATATAACGTTATATAACGTTATAAAATGAGGTATAACGTTATTTGTTTACTGGGGGGGGGGGGCTAGTGGGCACAAAACATTGAGTCAACAGTGAAAACTGGTTGACAATGTTGACTCGATGTTGCTTCAACGTTTATTCAACACTGAATTGAATTTTGTGCCTACTGGGGGGGGGGGGGGCTAAATACTGTAAAATATTGCTCTCGTTCTAAAACATTCCCATTTGTTTTTGCTCACACAGGCGGTGAAGAAGCACATATGGAGGATGAAAGGAACATACACCTCAATCCCAGATTTGGAGAACCATTCGTAAGTTTGATGATAATTTAATCGTTTAACCTTTTAAAGGCAGCATCCCAGTGGGCACAAAATCCAGTTTAGCGTTGAATCAATGTTGAATCAACATTGTATCAACATTGACAACCACTTATCAATGTTGATTCAATGTTCTTTGTCCACTGGGATGTCGCTAAAAGGTGACATTTGTTGTCATGATGCATGAATGCAGCCCTGGCGAGTAACTCGCCATTGGTGCTGCATTGGTGCATCATGCTGACCCTTCCGGAGTGTCTCAACCCCATAGGGTCGTCAAGATGCATGAATACAGCACTGGTGAGTTACTTGCCAGGGCTGCATTCATGTATCAGGACAACCAAAGTCATTATTTCCTAAAAGTGTTTGAAATATGACATCATGATGCAGCAATGCAGCCCTGGGAAATATTTCACCTGTGCTGTATTCGTGCACCATACGGACCCTGCGTAGGGTCGGCATGACGCTTGAATGCAGGACAAGCGAGTTACTCGACAGGGCTACATTCATGCATCATGATGGCCAAGGGTATGATGCATTAAAGTGTCATCCCGCCACTAATGGATTAGTGAAATGGAAATAAAATATTCTTGAAATATCAATATATGAAATGTTTGGTTTCTCTATGTTGCAAATTGACAGATTTCTCTTAAAAAGAACTCGATGAGAAGAAGATGGGGATATTGAGACCTGGACGTTTCCTTGGACGTGACCTTGGATGGAACCTTGGACGTAATCTTGGACGTGACCTTGGACGTGACCTTCCAGCCCAATCAGTGAGACCCATGCAGAAGACGTTGATGGAACACATGACCTTGGCACTGTTTCCTGGCCTTGGACTGGTGTATCACTTTCCTTTATATTCGAGACATATTGAATTTTCGATTATATAAAAAGAATATCTGCTTCTATCAAATTTAAGTATGAAATGTTCATATTCCATGAGCATGTATAATGCAATATGTTTTTATTCGTTCACAAATACATTCAGATTTGTTGTTTGTGGTGTAATTCATGGTTCCAGCACTGACACTGGATGCTATGTAGAAGTCTCAAGATCATGCCATCCTTTTGACAATGGGAGGGGGGCGTTGGTTAGGGGGGGGGGATAAAATAGTTTGACTCCTTGTAGGGGGCATCCCTTTTAGTCGGGGGCAATAGAATATTTCATCTGTTTTCAGTAAAATAGCCCACATAAGGGCACAAATGCTCATAATTTTCGACCTGCTGGCTGAGGGGATGAGCACATTTTCAGATGTTCAGCATGAAATGTTATGCTCCCCCACCTCCCGTTATTAAAATGTAATTACTCCCTCAAAGGGTTGATATACAATGGTCAGGACTGGGGGCATGTTCAGCTTATACTGTTATGCTTGAACAATGAATAAACAATTAACAAGTCCCTCAATTCTTACTTCATTTGTTTATCTTATAAAACAATGACTACATGTATTACAATGCACCTAAACCTGTTTTTCAATAAATGATATACATGATAACATGTTTTCTTGTCCCATTTATTAATATGAAGTACATTACATGTTATAGATAGAGGGAATCACTTGACCATATCACTTGTTGGACCTATAAGGCGGAGTTCATACTTAAATCTCAGAAATAACAACCTAGCTTTAGTACGTGAGTCAGATGGCCGATGCGGCTTATAGGATTGCCCAAAAATCGAGGTGTCACCACATCAATACGTAATTTGAAAGGCTATGACCGGGTTCAATCTATGACAGGGTGCAATCTATGACAAGGCAAACAGAGATAAGAATAATTGTATTTTTTTGTCTTCAAATTTTATAAACTGTCCATATTGTAATGGAAAATTTACGAAATGACGAATAGATACATTTTTTACTGTAAAACCTCGCGTATAAGCCTAACGCATGTATAAGCCGCACCCCGACTTTGGGCCGATCCTATAAGCCGCACCAGAAATCTGATTATCATGACTTTTAGTACTGTACTATAGTAGCAAAATCTCACGTATAAGCCGCACCCTGACCCTGGAATGATCCTATAAGCCGATCTGCTGATCTTATTTGCGTACTAGCCTACACAGTAAACAAAAAACGTTATACTACATTTTGTAACGTTATTTAACGTTATGTAACGTTTCTCTAAGACTCCTCATAATGGCATAACGTTATACACAGCTTTAGAACGTTATTCTGACGTAAAATAACGTTTTTTTTTGTTAGCTGGTAGAGTCTACTCCATGCCTATATCTCTCTTTTTTTAAATAGAAAAAATTGATATATAGTCATATAGTCTTAAAACATCCACTGACATTTTTCGGCCATTTCTATGTTAAGCTGCCCTAAATAGACAGTTATCCTTCGTGTTGGTCAGAGATTGCACCCGGTCATAGATTGCAACCTGTCATAGACTTTCAACTTGCACATGTATCTATTAGGTGAGGACACAGCCATATGTCCAGTCTAAAGTTTGTATCCCAACTAGGGTGACTGAAGTTGACCTGCATCAATAATTAGCTGAAACCCCTAAATATGTACTTCTCTTCTGAAATGGGTATATAATTACTGTTACCAAGGGTCTAAATGTATACAATAATGTAATAAAACACATATCCACATCTTTCTTCGAGAAACCCCAACCATGGGCCACCATCTGAGAGATGCTGCCACCTGTATATAAACTGTAGCACTAATGTTTGCATGAATGGGAAAGAGCTGTTGTGTCTGCAGTGGGGATCATGTAAATACTACTCACTGGTGACACCTTGTGTGTAGTGAGAGAAGCATGTTAATTACCCCATTTTTGACTGATCAGTCGATAATAATTTTCCAATTTTAATTTTAAGCATGAGGATAAGCATGGTGATGTTGTAAGTCAAGTGTGAAAGTATTGAATCTCTGTGAGCAATACTTCTATACAGGGACAACGTCGATACTCAGACAGCATTGGTCCCTTGGGCTGGAGCTGGGCAATTTGAATCTGAGCTGACCCATCAGACTAAATGAAAACATACCTGCCCCCGGTATAAGCAGCTGCAGCAGCAGCTAACGAGTCAGGGAGATGGTAATAATAAAATTCAAAAATAAATTAAATAATAAATTATTATTTAATCTATTTAAAATTTTATGATGATGAGTGACACTGGTGATGTGTTTTCACAAAACCAGTCTGAATTCGCAAAAATGCATTTCAGGATTATGCTGCCCTCATAGAGAGCACCCTCGCCGACGCCGGAGACGTTCCGTCCTGGGCACTGGCAAACTTCGCTGACGCCCCCGTTTCGAACGTCTCCGCGTCGGCGAGGGTTCCGCCGACTCCGCCGTTCTTTCAGCGGCGGAGCCAACCTTCTCCTCCCTCGTCCGGCTTAGTAACTATTAACTTATATACAACTCACGCCGGGCGGCGGAGGGGGTCTGTGAACCCACAGCCCCCCCCTCCGACGCCGCTACAATATTCATAAACATAGGATAGGGATGATCTTTAGTATTTCTGTCCAGTTGTCATGAATCAGATCCAAATATAAAGCATTTGGTACCAATGCAAAGAGAAAACGTGTGGTTATATGTACATCAAAGGTTCAGGTGACCATTTTGAGAATAAATATGTACTAGGTTATAGGTATTACTTAAATAGCAGATGAATTCTGAAGTCAATTTTGAGAGCGAAGCTCAACCATGATCATCAAATCATACAAAATTAATCATTTCTACTAATTTCTTTGCATTAATTCTTTAATTATAGTAAAGTAATATATCAAAACCCTAATAAACATAAATTCATGAACATCTAATTTTGACCCATTACCCTCATTATCCCTGGTCTAGGATGTGCACACACATCACGGCCATTGGCTAGCCCTGGACAAAATTAAGGACCATAAAGATATATATAAATCAGCTTGCCCAAGTTAAAACACATATGGGCCCCACTACGCAATGTTGACTGGGTATTGTGTTGACCATTGTCTTTGTCCTAGATAGGCCTGTAGATGATCTAATCGTCAACACGTGCTGGACTAAGTATTATCATTTATGTATCAAAGCTTAGAGGGATTTACTCCAGGCTTGTCTCAATCCGCATAGGCCTAACGTGATAAAAGTTAACACTTGTGGGCAGGAGTTGATTAAACCTTTCAGGACACATGCTAAAATTTACATTTGTCGTCATGATGCACCAATGCAGCCCTGGCGAGTAACTCACCAGTGCTACATTGGTGCATTATGCCCACTCTTTGGGAGTGTCTCAACCTTGGAAGTTTGGCATGATGCTTGAATACAGTACTGGCGAGTTACTTGCCAGGGCTGCATTTATGCATCATGAAGACCAAGGGTATGATGCATTAAGGCATCGTGCTGTCCTTAAAAGGTTAAAGGGGATCTATAGCCGCCCACTCCCCCTCCCCATGTGATAATGTTCAAGGATGGGTTTAACAAGAAACGGCCACACAACACTCCCCCTCAAGGCAAGTGCATGAACTGGGTCATTACACTCTCACCCCTGAGGTTCCCTATAGTAAGGTACAGTGTGGGACACTCTGCATGTCAGCCATTTTTTTGCACTGACCCCTGTGACTACATAGGAGGTGGTAGACAACCCCAAAAGTGTTTAAATCTCAATTATAAATCAATCCCTGTTTCCTGTATCCCTAATAGGGTATTAATATAACTAGGGGTTGCACCGTTTGTGACATCTAATTCTGCTCAGATTGCCCATATTACCTGAATTACCCCCCTTCACAGGAGGTGGTAGACAAATAGTTTACTACACTGTTAGTAATATATCAGAACATCAGGCAGGAGATTGTAATGACCCAGTTCAGGCACGTGCCTCAAGGGGCGCCTCCACTAACGACCGTCCATCCGTCCATCCATAAAATCGGTCCAAAAACGCAGGTATCTGGACGTTTTTGATGGACAAACAGACAAAACCCAATTCCGCCAAGATCCTTCCGTCCATTCTGTCCATTAATCCTGTTTTCTGATAAAAAAAAGTGGACGGATGGGAATATCAAAATATTTCTGTCACAAACTAAACGGATTGATGGAAGGAATGGACGGACGGACCATTGTGGAAGTGGGCTTTGTCCTTCCCTCTATCAAAAATGTCCACATTCCTGCTTTTTTGGACGTTTTTTTTGGACGGACAGATGGACGGTCGTTGGTGGAGGCACCCCTAAAAGCGCTGATTCCACCAACGCGAGTTGACGGATCAGTTCATTTTTTGGACGGATCCGTCCACTTTTTGGACAGATCCGTCGACGGACGGGTTCGTGGAAGACATTTTCCCCATCATCAGCCCAACAAAACTGTGACGGATCCATTAGAATAGCTTCCATCAAGCCGTCCGTCGACGGACGGACCGGTCGAAGCAGGAAAATGGCAATCCAAATATTAAAAACATTAGATATTTCCGTCCGTTTACGGATCCGCCAAAATGTAATGGATCCGTCACCCGTTGACAGACGGATTTCCATTTTCCTGCTTCCACCAGTCCGTCCGTTGACGGATCCGTTGATGGACAGATCAGTGGATCACTTTTTTTGGGTCCTTATGACGGCTAATTTGGCTTCCACTAATCCGTCCATCAACGGATCCGTCAAAACAGGTTTTTTTTAAATTTTTGCAACAACCGCAATTCTTGCATTTGAAGAAACATAATGTCTAGATTGTTGGTATGTTTGAAGGGAACCCGTTCAAGACACCAAAAAAGCAGGGCCGGTAAGGGGTTATCAGGGGGAAGGATGATATTACTTCAAATATGGCATTTCCTATGAATTCCTTGGGCCCATGTTAGGGGGTAAGGAAATGGGTGTTGCTAGGCAGATAAACAATTAGAATAGCCATTGCTAGGCAACCAGCTGTATTAGCAACAAACAGATAGAACCATTCCTTGGGTCCATATTAGGGGGGTAGGTATGATTATAATCAACCTCAGGACCATGGATATATGTGTTGCTAGGCAGATAAACAATTAGAATAGCCGTTGCTAGGCAACCAGCTGTATTAGCAACAATCAGATAGAACCATTGAATTCCTTGGGTCCATATTAGGGGGGGTAGGTATGATTATAATCAACCTCGGGACCATGGAAATGTGTGTTGCTAGGCAGATAAACAATTAGAATAGCTGTTGCTAGGCAACCAGCTGTATTAGCAACAAACCAATAGAATCATTGAATTTCTTGGGTCCATATTAGGGGGGGTAGGTATGATTATAATCAACCTCAGGACCATGGAAATGCGTGTTGCTAGGCAGATAAACAATTAGAATAGCCGTTGCTAGGCAACCAGCTGTATTAGCAACAAACCGATAGTGCCATTGAATTCCTTGGGTCCATATTAGGGGGGGTAGGTATGATTATAATCGACCTCAGGAACTATCAAAGGTTGATTTATATTATTGTTATCACATAGCATAAATTTGTGTTGTGACACCTTAATCCAAGATGGCGGCACAATCCAAGATGGCGGCGCCCGTTCTGACTTCTGGTAAAGTGCAAACATCCTATACCTCGTTCTGGTGGCTACGCCACCACTTCGGCATAAAAAATTCTGGAAAGGTACCCCTTAAAAAGAGATTTTTAATGGGGCAAAGATCTCTTTCCCGCGCAATTGCCTAGAACACCCAAATATATTTTTATTTTACAGGGGACATCAAGGAAAATTTATTATTTTTAAAGCGATATTATCAGGATAGCACCCCTTTCCCTACGAAAAGATAGCCTTGACGAAAGAAGAAGCACTAAAAATAGTGTGACCTGGTAAATGTTATAGAAATTCACAAAATGTGCTCTAAAAGGGTACGCATTGGGCCAAAATGGCCAAAAAGGTACCCCTTAGAGAGGGCCTGCATGCACAGTTGGTAGAGCTTAAACGGGCCCTTTTTCCTTTAATTTGTGTACACACATAGTAACAAAAAGTCAAGTAGTGGACCCCCCGGGCTAAATCCACTACTACTGCTACTGTATGCTTCTACATCCTGTACTGGGGAGCTCAAGATAATGGATGCATGATAGCATCCACCAACCATCTCTGACGCCGATAGGCCAAAGAAAAAAAGGCAAGGTTGTGTTCAGGTAACATAGCATAGATTTTTCAAAGATTTTTTTTTACCATTCAAAAAATTCTTTTATTTTCCCATAATCTTTCTACAGAAATAATCTCAGTCAATTTCTCTTTTTTTTTGCGTAACCAAACCTTAAAATTTTATTTTTTTTCAAAATAAAAGGAAAATTGGGTAGGGGCAAAAAAATAGGGCCAGCCTGAACACAACTTTATTTTTGGCCTAGGACCACATCCATGGGTGCCTCTGGAGACGGAGCCTGCCACACAGTATACAGTGAACCAAGGGGGAGGAGGGAGGAGGTCCCAGATATAGGTCTCCAGGGCATTGTGGTGGATATTTACCACTGTTTACATACAAAGGTACATGGATTACCCATTGGACATTAACATGTGTTGACTCTAAGGCACTTTGTTAGGATATTGCCAACTTAACCAGAATATCTAATCATAACTATAGACCTCTGCCAGTGGATGTGAACATTGAGGACCCTTTCTAGAGTGTCCAGCCATTGTGGAATTTAGATCAGCCTATAGGGACCATTTGAACCAGTGTTGGAGTACAGTTTGTGACTGAGTAGACCTGGACATTGGACACAGAATAGTTTGGAATTTCACTCCTGGATCTGACAAATCGGTTTGAGTCAAGGTACATGTATATTTACTCCATTTACTGACTAAGGCATTGTCACCTAACCCTTTAGGGTTACATGTCGCTGAAATTTGTCGTCATGATACACCAATGCAGCACCTGCGAGTGTCTCGCCAGTGCTGTATTCAAGCATCATGCCCACTCTTTGGTGGTGTCTCAACCCGATAGTGTCGACATGATGCTTGAATGCAGCACTGGTGAGATACTCGCAGGGACTGCATTCATTCATCAGGACGGTATGATGCATTAAGGTGTCATCCTTAAAGGGTTATTATATTACTTACTGCAGCTCTACCATATAAAAGTCTCCCCATTTTCTTTTTACAAAAATATTTTTCGGATGATTTGGTAAACTTCAGTACAGTATAGATAATGTAATTCACTATTCAATAATGAAGTTTTCATTTTCTTTAAAAAGGCCGCCAAAAAGCAGGGGCCGATCCAGGGGATCTCGAGGGTCTGTTTCCCCCCCCCCCCCCCGCCCAGCTTTTTGAATTTTTTAAAAGATTTTTCTAATGATATTTTCATCTGCCCTGGATTACGGCGCGAAGTTTTCGGTGCTCTGGTATTTGGGACCACCCCCTTTTTAATTAAAATTGGATATGACCCTGGGAAAAAGTGAGCCTCCCTGCAGCTTCACTTTGCCGTCAAACTGAGCTTCACTTTGTCGTCAAACTGAGCTTCACTTTCCCGTCAAACTGAGCTTCACTTTCTCGTCAAACTGTGCTTCACTTTCCCGTCAAACTGAGCTTCACTTTCCCGTCAAACTGAGCTTCACTTCTAGTTCTACGGCAAACTGAGCTTCACTTTGCCGTCAAACTGAGCTTCACTTTCCCGTCAAACTGAGCTTCACTTTCTCGTCAAACTGTGCTTCACTTTCCCGTCAAACTGAGCTTCACTTTCCCGTCAAAGTGAGCTTCACTTCTACGCCAAACTGAGCTTCACTTTTCCGGCAAACTGAGCTTCACTTTCTCGGCAAACTGAGTTTCACTTTCCCGTCAAACTGAGCTTCACTTTCCCGTCACACTGAGCTTCACTTCCACGGCAAACTGCTCCTGCCAAACCTAAACAATATGGACTCTACAGGAAGTGACATCACTGCTTGGTAACATCGCTAGGTAACCTAGTGACGTTGCGTGGTGACGTAGTGGCGTCGCTAGACTGTGACGTCACTGTGACACTCTCCATGCAGAGGTTTAGTCGAGTTACATTGAAAACATACTGGTGTCTTACAATGTGGTAGGAGAATGTGAAAATACACACATTGGCGGGCGCGGCCATTTTGTCCCCTCTCAAACTTTTTGCAGCATTGTGTAGACATCTGTCGTGACTGATGATGACAGATATTATTTCTTTGCAATCCATCTTCAGGTGAGTCATAGTCATAGATCTTCATGAAGGGAGATGATCTATCATTTATTTTAAAAGTAATGTTAATGAACTTGCTAGAAAACGGCCATTGAAATTGCAATTTGAATGCTGCAAATGCCCCCTAAATTTCGACCACTGCATAAAGTGATTGGCAAAGCCTAGCCTGAAGCCACTTCGTGGCTTCAGGCTAGGCTTCGCCTAGGCTCACTTTAAAAAATTAAAATTCCCGGGTGCTCGTAAAAAGGTGAGTTGGGTTCCCTGAACACAACACTTTAAATTTCTTTCCTTTAGGCCTAAGTGACTCATCAAAGTCACACCAAGGTCATTCTAAGGTCACGCCAAGGTCACACATCAAGGTCACGCCAAGGTCACATCAAGGTCACATCAAGGTCACACCAAGGTCACACCAAGGTCACATCAAGGTCACGCCAAGGTCACATTAAGGTCACAGAGGGTCTCCATCATGGCGTCCATGTCAGAGACAGAGGAGTCAGAGCTGGAAGACATCCTGTACGACACCAGCAAACAGGACCCAGACACCAAGACCCCTGAGTATGAGACTCTCCTCCCTACCAGGTCCAGCAGGGCCGGTCTGCTGGTGCCAATGGTGGTGGTGGGGGTTCTAGTTCTGTGTTTGGCCGCTAGTGTCGTGGTGGCGCTGGTGCTGGTGCTGAGACCTGGGGGTGGGCCCCCTCCTGGACCTTCCCCTCACCAGGGGGCGCCTCTTGGTGTGTGGACACTGCGGAATAGCAATGGATGTAGGTATATGCAACAAGGGACGAACATGCAGAGTCACTAAACGCCACCCATTCTGTGTGTAATCTTAAATCGCCACTTCTGACGTAATCTTAAAGTGTTATTCTTAGTTTGAAAGTCTCAATAGTACTCACCATTTGAAAAAAAAAGAAAAGAAGAACGGGGGTTGGGGGCAGAGCCCCCCATATTAACATAAGACGCCATCCATAATTAAGATTACGCCAGAAGTGGCGTTTTAAGATTACGCAAAGAATGGGCGGTGTTTAGTGACTCCGCAGGTTCGTCCGCACGTGCTAGGTATATTGGGATTAGGGAGTGATCAATTGTTGACACGGGGGGGGGGGGGGGGGGGTTAAAAATTGATTGGATTTGAATTATTTTGGTCTGGCCTAAAAAAAGGAAACAGCGATTACAACTGTAGGGGAGAGTGCTTATGAAATTTTGATATAATTATAGTGCCCTAGGCGTTTAGGCTAAAAAATGTTTCAGGCAGCTCGACACTAGATTAAAAAAAGTGCTTTCCCTAGCATCGTCTTTCTTAATTTTCGAGATTTTGTTTTATTTTTTGTTCATTTTTCATATTCCTCCCCCCATTCTTTTAAAAAAGGCCTCAGAGGCCTGAATAATAGATTGACTTCAGAAAATGGTTTCTTTTGATAGGAATACTGGTATCAAACAACTTCTTCTTAAAGAGTATCGCTACCTGTTCGATGATCTAGATATTCTATTGATTGCTACATATTTATAACTTAGTATCATATTAGTTCAATACATTAGGAACTAGAAAAAGTAAAGCAAATGGCATGGTACAGTGCTCAATTCTATGGGAAAGCCACTTGAAAAAGCTAGTTCTTAACTAAGCTAAGAGAGAATTTTTATTTTGTGGTCAGATGACCATGTTTTTCCATTGCTATCTTCTAATCACTTTGGATTAGATTAGTTGGCAGGATAATCAAATAGAAAATGGAAAAAAATTACATGTTGTGGTGCTCAAATTTTTGTAATGCCCATTTAAAGAAAAGGTGCTTCCTTTGCGAGGCAATCTAGCCCTATAGCCCATGCAATGGACATTGCTGCTTAAATACTCTCTATGTGAAAATTAGACTATAATGCAAGATTCCTTCCCCCTTTTTTTACCCGCCCCCCCCCCCCAAAAAAGAATAGATATACCTTTTTTCGAGAAAAGGTCATGGCACCTTCAGGGATAGAACTACTGATTCTCTGATTGCAAAGCAGGCATCATAACCACTACACTACAGATTCTGGTGGAGATCTGAAGAACTGTTGTGCTATTATTCCATACATCTCTTATTGGCATATGCCACGGGAGGGCAGCACTAGCTACATAGTACAATGTCGTTTCTCTGACATCCACAGGGTTCCAGCACCTACTTTTGTAGCAATACCCTTTAATGGGGAAATTAGTGAGTTATTCTGGTGAGTCGTGAGGCAATTTGATGTTTCACAACTCATTCCTGGTACATACTCTCAATATGTAAAAGAAAATATAAAAAAATCCGACCTACCTACCCTGTAGAAATTGCCTGTAATACGCTTTTCCCTTTTTTTTTTGTCAAATAGAATTTTCTTTTTAGCATTTTGGTATGCAAATGTGGGCTTTGTCTAATTTTAAAAAGACACTCAAAAAGGGGGACTATTATGGAGAGGGGGCTTATTACATTTTTATTGAAACATTATCTTTATTACCGAGTGTAAGCAACAATTACATCTAGATAACGATCGCATGTTGTGCATTGTATATTGTACATCATTTTAGTCTTTTAACAAAAACGTAGTACTTGGTATTTTGGGAAACTATAATACCCTCAGGGTTATATGGTAGAAATCTTATTAAATCGTAGTTACTCTAAAGCATGGTATACACACAGACGTTTTGCGCCGATCCGACCCATCTCGACCCAACTGACCCAGTTGTCTCTAGTTGAGTTGGGTCGGAGCGGGACATGGGAGAGGGTATACACTGCACTATACTGCTGCAGTTTGGTCAGACTCCCGATTATGTCGGTACAATCATGTGACTCTCAGGTACTCTCTGATTGGCTGTACTACTCCTGACCCTCCCCAGCTGAGTCGGGAGTGAGTATACACGGACACTTTAGCCCCGACCACCCCCATCTGCACCCCCCACTGTGCCCCAGTCGGGCCTAGATTTCAAACATTGTCAGAAAACTCCCGACTGCAGCCGATCCGACCCAACTGGGTCGGGAGCAGGCATACACGGGCCGACTGGACCCGCCTGGAGAGTCGAGATGGGTCGAGATGGGTCGAGATGGGTCGAGATGGGGCGGATTGGGGCGTTAGATGGCAGTGTCTACCCTGCTTAAGGCTATCCCCGCCGGCCACCTTAAGGTGTTATCTCATTAACATCACATACCATTCCCTCACACCATTTGAACAACACATTTAGAGTGTCATTTAAGGAGCAGCTCACCCTGTGCTGACAATAATACTCTCAGAGATGGCTGTGTCTCACGAACTTGGGCCAATATCTTTGTCTATGACCGGGTGCTGTCTATGACCGGGGGCCGTCTATGACCGGGTGCCGTCTATGACCGGCTATCTAAAAGAGTTGTTTGGAGGGATAAACTCTTTTAAAAAAAAGATTTTTACAATTCTTTTATTTTTTTTTAAATTAAAAAATCTTTATTCCTCCAAACCGGCCAGATCACAGGTGTACAGAGGCTATTTGTGAGGACAGGCAACCTTGAAGGTGATCACCCCAACCACAGGACAGATAGGGTTGCCCCCCCCCCCTGAGAGATGTCTATCCTCCTAATGACCTCCAACAGTGCTATCTCCTTGGTAGACTGGCCTGCATCAGTGAGAACTCTACTCCGCAACGCAGTATCCCCCCCCTCTTCCTCCTCCTCCCCTCCCCTGGTTGTTCCCACTAGAATTAGACAGTTGAGAAAAGTATAGTTGAGAAAAGTATTTTTTTTGTCTTTATTCAAATTCTAGGACTTGAGCAAGTCTATCTCCTTGGCAGATTCGCCAAATTCTCTGGTCTGGACTATATAATCCTATTATTATTCATCGTCTGTGTTTCCCAGCTATCCACATCAATATTATCAATATCTCAGCTGTTAATTGGGGTAGAAACCTAATTTAATAGGCATTTTAGACCTTATTTCCACATACAGGCCATCAATGTTCTAAATAAAGATAAAAAGGCCCTCCCGCCCCTCCAGAAAATAGGAAAACAAAATAAAATGAAAGGCGCCCTCCCGCACCCTTTTATTTCCTAAAAAGTGTCCGCAAAGCTGATAATTGACTTTGAGTGGCCTTAGGGAGTTTTTTAACAACAGGGAGGGGGGGTGAGTTTGGGGGGGGGGGGCATAACAATTTCGACCCTTCTTGGGGGGGGGGGTCAAAATAATTTAACCTGTTTTGACCTTATTTCCACAGACCTGTTTTGAGCCAAAAAGGCCCGTGCATTACTATCCTTCAAAGGGCCCGCGCGCGAGCCGATTTTCGGCTGTAAGGGGGGGGGGGGGGGTAAAAAATGTTGACCCCTCGACCAGGGGGGTGTAAAAAAATTCCCGCACGGAAACCCACCACCCCCCCCTGTTGTTTAAAAATGATCACTCCTTTATTTAGTGTCTGTGTTTCCCATATGGCAGCCATCCACATCAATGCCACAGTACCGGGGACCGTTCACGGGGCTCTGCTGGAGGCTGACCTCATCCCTGACCCCTACTTCCGGTACAATGACGTCACCCTGAGCTGGGTGTACCAGGATACGTGGACCTACACCTACAGGTTCAATGGTAAGTGTGAAATGTTATGTTAGTTTATCGAGCTAAACAAAGATCGCTCCCGTGTCGCCCGCCCGGGGGGGCACTTGAATTTTTTTTTGACAGGGGTTTGCGACTGGACCTCTGACAACCCTTACCCTTGTTAGGCCAAAAAAAAGAAGGTGTGTTTCAAGCAACATGGTCCAAAAATTTAGGGTAGGTAGGTCGGATTTTTTTCTTTTTTTTATTATTATTTTTTTTTAATGTTGGATGTACCTGGAATGAGTCGCAAACTGCCACATCGACTCGCGGGTCATCAAGACGACTCACTGATTCTTACCATAACTAGGAATATCATGAAATTATTGGACATTCTTGTTAAAAAGCAATTTCCTGAGGCTGGGCAGTTAATTAGGCATATGATCTGTTCTTCCTTACCAAAAAATTGCTAAAATTTCCGAAAAAATATGAATATTTTGCAAAAAAAAAAAAAATTCTCTTAAATCGGGAAAAAATGCTAGGGTCGGCCCTTTTTTGAAACTAGGGTCGGGTTGCCTGAAACACACCTTTTTTTTTTTGGCCTTAGGGCGATTTTGATGCCAAAAATTTACCCTTGTTAGGGCATTTAAAGTCAAGGTTTGACTAGGTTTCGGTAGAAAAGCGATAAAATAGCCATAAAGTTACCCTTGTTAGGGCATTTTTGGCCAAAAGGGCCTAGGTTTTGGAAAAAAAGCGATAACATAGATCATGTGTGTGTAAATCTGCTGAAAAAATTACCCTCGTGCAGCGGATTTTGTTGAAAACTGCGATATTCTTGGTGAAAACTGGCAAATATTGGTGAAAACCCGGACATTTTTGTGAAAAATAAACCATTGGTAGGGCGATGTCCACAAGCCAAATTCTGAGCCATTACAACAGTTTTATAGGGGAGAATTACCTCAGGCTCAGTGATCCAGTCCAGACTCCCATTTGGGAATCCCCGTGATTCTACTTCTTTTTTCTGTGTGGTCAGTGGGAGAAAAAAGTTTAAAAAAAAAGAAAAAATCCGACCTACCGACCCTACATTTTCTTTCCATGTTACCTGAAACAACCCTATTTTTCCCTTCCCTGCTCAGTGTCAGAAAAGCTAGGAGCTTTCGGCCAAAAATGCCATGACAAGGGTGAGATTTTGAGGTAAAAATCGTCATGACGAGGGTAAGGAGTGTCGAAGATCCAGCCGCACACCTGTGTCAAAAAAAAATCAAGTGCCCCCCCTGTGGAGTCACGTTTTGTCCACATGCTACAAAGTGTCCACACCCATTATCAAACTCTTTGTAGAAACTTAATTTATTTCTTCAGACAAGAAATTTGCAAGGTTTATTATTAGTTCTAGTAAGTTCATTAACAGAGATATCATTAGATGACTGAATCTCCCAGCCTGGTGATACATAGTACATAATAGAATAAGATGTAGCCTACAATTATACCGTAATAAACTGTAACTGATATTTCTTGTCTAGGTGGGTCCTATAGTTACCTGTATGGTGAACACATCCATGGAGCTAAGAAATTATACTCCAAGTGAAAACACCATTCATTCTAACAGCACCATCTTGTGTCTTTCCTTGACCTGTGGACACTTTGTGGCCTGTGGACAAAACGTGACTCCACACCCCCCCCCCCCCCCGGGCCGGCCTCCCATTTGGGACCCCCTTGATTCTATTTCTTTTCTCTGTATGGTCAGTGTCCGCGGGCCTGTCCCAGAGGCGCCACCTGGTGTGTGAGGGGCTGGACACTATAGCCAACATTAACGTGAATAACGGTAACGTGGGACGGACCGCTAACCAGTTTCTGCGCTACATTTATGACATCACACCCCACATCAAGGTGAGATTAAACCTTTAAGGATGACATAATTAGGGGGGGGGGACAGGCTCAAACTTTGCATTTGGGTCCAAAAACACGGGAAATCACAAAATTAATTTTTTCGGACCCCCCTGACCCCCCCCCCCGTACATGGGGTCCGAAGATCTGATTGTAAGGGAGCAAATGCCTTCAAAAAAGCTGATTTATCGATATTTTACCATGGACAAACCACCCTCCCAGAGGGGTCAACACCCCTATAATCACAACAATATGACTTTAAATGCTCTCTTTGGGTCCCAATGAAGGTTTCTGACCATTTTCATGAAGACATGATGAGGTTTGAGTAGGAATCTGAAAGCCTGAATTTGGGCTGTTTTCTCACTATTTGGTTGATCTTCGGACCCCATGTACGGGGGGGTCACAGGGGTCCGAAAAAAATATTTTTGTGATTTCCTGAGTTTTGGGTCCAAAATGCATAGTTTGAGCCTGTCCCTGAAACCGTACGACGAAATTAGCGATTTAACACCCCCACCTAACATAATTCATAAATGCAGCATTGCGCTTGGTCGTCATGATGCATGAATGCAGCCCTGGTGAGTAAACGGTCATGATCAATGCTGTATTCAAACATCATGCAGACCCTACAGGGTTGAGATACTCCTGAAGGATCGGCATGATGCACGCCATCTTTTAGCGACATGCTGTCCTTAAAGGGTTAATGGTATTTTTATCTGAATTCTGAAGATATTCCCTAAATGAATTTCTAGTGATGTTAGGAAACCGGCCTTCGGTTCTTCAGCCCTACTAGCCCTAATACTAATACATTTCAAAAATGCAATTACATTTTGTATGATCAAATATCTATACCTGTATACATATATATTAGGCCAAAAAAAAAGAAAGTTTGTTTCAGGTAACCCTACCGATCGACCCTATCAAAACAGGGCCGACTCTACGTATTATTATACAATTTTGAAGAAATCTTCCGTATTTCTTCTCTTTTTTGGGCAATTTTCGGGTCTTCAGACCGGCCGGCTGGTATTTTCATGTAAAAAAAAAAGTAAAAATAAGTAAATCCGACCTACCGACCCTACATTGTGTGCCCATGTTACCTGAAACAAATCTTCTTTTTTTTTGGCCTTAGCGCGGTACATGTAATTTCCTGATTTTTCTGTTGAGGGCTACATAGTGTATAACACATTAAAGATATCGAGCTATGTGGTCCTTAAATGCTTAAAAACAGAAATACCCCCTGTATCCATATCGATTCTGTTAATTCCAGGTTGGAGAGGTGAACACGTTGTCCATCACCTTCTCTCCCCCAGTGGAGTATGCGGCCCAGGAGGCCTCCAGTAGTGACCCCCCTGTGCCCCCCGCCTGCCCCCCACAGGAGTACCACCCCCAGTGCCACCCCAACATGATCAGGAAGTCACAGGCAGCCTTTGGGTCCAGGTGGAGCCCTGCCCTCCTCACCCAGGGCATCTGGTGAGTGCAGTCTATACAAAAAGTTTTTCGCCTTGCAGGACATTCGGTCCTGCAGATTTGTTGTTCTGCAGGCCCGGCTAAATGTTTGCGGGCCCGGATACCCCGAGGAAATGATTTTATCTAGGAATGTAGTCTGAGGCTAGAATTTTCATAGATAATGACAATGAAAAGAGGTTACTGGTATATTCAAATCATTTTGACAATTACAATTTGTATAATTTTGGGTAACTTTCTACAAAATATTCAGGCATTCTAGTTTACTCTCTAGAAACCTTGATATTGGTCTGATTTACACGCCGTAAAATCTGGCATGTAGATCAGGATCATAGCCAGCAATTGGGGCCAGCAGACACAGACTTTCTGCCGGACCAGCAGGCATCTAGCCGGCTATAGCTTACCCCAGTAAGTGTTACATTCTGATACCAGGATTGATTCCTACTTTAACCCCTTAAGGATGGCATGATGCCTTAATGCATCATGCCCTTGGTCGTCATGATGCATGGATGCAGCCCTGGTGAGTAACTTGCCAGTGATGCATTCAAGCACCATGCCGACCATACAGGGTTCAGACACCCCCGATGGGTGGGCATGATGCACCAATGCAGCACCAGCATGTAACCCGTTGTGGCTGCATTGGTGCATCATGCCGACAAATGTCATATTTTAGCGACATGCAGTCCTTAAAGGGTTATTATTTGGAGTATTTGGTCGTATAACAACAATACTTTGTATCAGTAAAAGGTATTTAAACCTTTGCCGGGCCCCAAAGTGCTTTGGTGAACTATTCCCTTTGGTCGTCATGATGCATAAATGCATCCCTACATGGCGAGTCACTCATCATGGCATCATTAAGGTATCATGCCTACTTCACGAGGTTGATTCACTCCCAAAGGGTTGGCATGATGCACCAATGCATTGGTGCATCATGAAAACAAATGAGCATGATACCTTGAAGCATTATGTTGTCCTTGAAGGGTTTACACTATCAACATATATCGATATTATGATATATTTTCAGGTTTGTTATTCTTTAGCACTTTATGGGGCGTATACTGCTTTCTAAGTCGTCGTGATGCATGAATGCAGCCCTGGTGAGTATCTCACCGTTGATGCATTTATGCATCATGCCGAATATTCGGGCATGTATGAACCCCACACTATTGTCATGATGTATGAATGTAGCCCTGGCGAGTTACTTGCTAAAGCTGCGACAAAATGGCACACTGCATTAAAATTCTGTGAGATCCTTAAAGGGTTAGGGAGTGTTCATTTATTAATTACAGGGGGGGGGTGAGATTTCGCGCAGAGGGGGGAACATTTTTCACGCCCCACCCCTCGAGAGTGCGTGGAACGTTTCGCGCCCCCCCCTCGCCGAAGGCTTCGAAAAATTTTCCCAAGCTTTTTTTTGCTAAAAAGGGGCTTGAACTTTTACGCCCCCCTCAAGAGGGGTCAGAATTCTTTACGCCCCCCCTCAGGAGGGGTCGGAAATTTTTACGCCCCCCCCAACCCACCACCCCCCCTGTAATTAATAGATGAACACTCCCTTAATACATTGAAACAAGTGCTATTGTTCCCTTTTCAGGAGAGATATCTACATGGTAGAGTTCTCGTCGTGCAGAGTCCTGGATATTGTGACTAACCCGTTCCAAGGTGAGATACTCAATACTCCACTTTGATTGATCTACATACATTTGCAAAAATACGCTTGGTTTTGACTGAGCGCCTGCCTTGTATACGCGGCAGCGACAGAATGCTCTTAAAATACCTCTTAAGACAAAAGACTGAACTTGTATTTTCTAGTCGAATAATTAGGGTATGTAGGTCAGATTTTCTGAAAGTACCAGGAATAAATTGACTCGCCACATTTTCAAGGATATCCATTAGGGCCTAAAGAATAATGGTTGACTTCAGGAAATGGCTTTTGAATTTTGCCATAAACACACCTTTTTTTGGGCCATAGTACAAAAAAAATCTTAATTGAAATTGATCGTTCAAATTGATCTTCCAGTAGCCTCCCTAGCAACCACCTGGAGCCTGGCCGTGACGACGTATGTGGACTGCGTCATAGCAACCAACGTCACAATGAGCTGGACGCTGGTTGATGACGTCACTAACGTCACCATTAAGGAGGTCACGACATCCGTCATGCTGACGTCAGGGGAACATCCGGTACAGAACACACTCCAGAACCTCAAGGTAAGAATTTTAAAAAGAAATTGTGATAATGTAAACCAGTCAGGCGTCAGGCCGACGAGGGACCGGCGATCCTCGGCCGGCGGCCACTATTTGATCAGTTTACAAGAGGATAAAATTTATCCACTCTCAATCTGTAAGACGCTAGACTGAAACGTATTTTATTTCACGCTTTACTTATTTTAACAGAAACGAAAATCTTTGAATTAAATTAGGACCTACAGCGCAAATATTTATTTGGTATTCAATTAGAGTACCAAATTCTGGAAATCCTTGAATAAAAATACACGTCAAATTGTGTGTTTTTCAAATACCTAAGAATTCATGCACACAAAAATATGTACGTTTACAGCATGGGAGTTAACAGCTTAGTAACCAGAAGGGTCGTGTGCAACAGGGCCCATCGAATACCTACTGTCAGAAGTTAGTGTAGCTGCACAGTATAAAAGGAGGTATTTTTGGTTTAGTATCACATACTGTACAGCTACACTCATCTACTGTAGAACACCACATACAAGAGATCATGGGTTCGAGTCCAACCTTGGCACAATGAGAAATACGTTTTTCTTTTCATTTTTCTTTAAACCAGTTGACATGCATTTCCACCTATATTGACATAGAAATGTTAGCTAGCGAATATTTGAATATGTACATGTGAATAGTTTAGATTTTCTATCTATAGATAAACAACAGTAGTACCTACTGTGCCAAGGTTGGACTCAGACCCACGATCTACACACCCTCAGAAAAGTGAGAGTCGCTAAAACTGCCCTCACCTGAGAGTCAGGTGAGGGTAGTTTTAGCGACAATGACTCTCACTTTTCTGTGTGTGCAGTGTATGGTGTTCTACAGTAGGTGAGTGTAGCTGTACAGTATGTCATACTGGAAACCAAAAGTACCTCCTTTTATACTGTACAGCTACAGTACTTACTTCTAATAGTGTGATGTGACAGTATTTGATGAGCTAAGAAAGAGCAGCATTGTCTTTACTTCATTAAGGGAGCGGTCATTTTTTAACAACATGGGGAGAGGGGTCAGTGGATTTTCTCCTGGGCGGGTCGTAATTGTTTTGGTGCCCCCCGCGGGAGGGGTCTAACATTTTTGGTACCCTCCTCAGGCATGTTTAAATTGAGCACGGCTGACCCCTTTGGTCCTCCCCTCAAGAGGGGTCCAAATATGTTTGCCCCAACCCTTCATGGGGCCCAAATTTGTTTGGTCCCCCCCCAAATCCACCAACCCCCCCCCCCCCCCCCTGTTGTAAACAAGAATTGCAGTTGTTGCCGCGTAAAAAAATGCCTCAGGCATTTTTATACGCGGCAACAACCGCAATTCTTGCATTTGAAGGAACATAATGTCTACATGGTTGGTATGTTTGTAGGGGACCCATTTAAGACACCATATAAACAGGGCGAGAGGATGATATAACTGACGGATGTGACACAACAGGGGAAAACATGCCATTACAGGGATTTAGTGTAATATACAGCCACTAGGTGGCCACCAGTGCAGCAGCACTAATAGAACCATTGAATTCCTTTGGTCCATGTTAGGGGGTGTAGGTAGGATTATAATCAACCTCAGGAGCATGGAAATGGGTGTTGCTAGGCAGATAAACAATAAGAATAGCTGTTGCTATGCAACCAGCTGTCTTAGCAACAAACCAATAGAACAATTGAATTCCTTGGGTCCATGTTAGGGGGGGTAGGTACAATTATAATTAACCTCAGGAGCATCGAAATGTGCGTTGCTAGGCAGATAAACAATTAGAATAGCTGTTGCTAGGCAACCGGCCGTCTTAGCAACAAACCAATAGAACCATTTGATATCTCGGGTCCATGTTAGGGGGGGTAGGTAGGATTATAATCAACCTCAGGAGCATGGAAATGGGTGTTGCTAGGCAGATAAACAATTAGAATAGCTGTTGCTAGGCAACGAGCTGTCTTAGCAACAAAATAATAGAACCATTGAATTCCTTGGGTCCATTTTAGGGGGGGTAGGTATAATTATAATCAACCTCAGGAGCATTGAAATGTGCGTTGCTAGGCAGATAATCAATTAGAATAGCTGTTGCTAGGCAACCGGCCATCTTAGCAACAAATAATAGAACCATTGAATTCCTTGGGCCCATGTTAGGGGGGGTAGGTACGATTATAATCAACCTCAGGAGCATGGAAATGGGTGTTGCTAGGCAGATAAACAATTAGAATGGCTGTTGCTAGGCAACCAGCCGTCTTAGCAACAAACCAATAGAACCATTGAATTCCTTGGGTCCATGTTAGGGGGGGTAGGTATGCTTATGATCAACCTCACGATGGAAGGTTGATAAATATTAATTTTATGATTATATGTATAAATTTGTGTTGTGACACCTTAAAACAAAATGGCGGCACCCCTTAAAACAAAATGGCGGCACCCGTACTGACTTCCTGTCAAATGAAAACAATATAATGCCTCAACCTGGTAGTTCGCAAGCTCACCACCAGGGCCCCTCCGGGGCCTTTCGGCCTTAAAAAAATGACCACTCCCTAAGTGGCTTTTACACTCATGGGGTTGGGGCTGTATTCCGCACTAGCAGGATGTCCACTGGACAGCGCCAGATTTGACTTTTCCCAGTATGCATCCTCTACTTTCCAATCACTAGCCTCGACACTAGCTTCAGCAAATACTGTGGATGAGATTAGGGTGCTAGGGTGCTCTGCTTGGAGAGTGGAACTACTGCATTCGCTGCATACTAGGGTGCCTGCAATCGTTTTTGTTACTGGATAGGGAAGTATTTAGCACGTTGGAACCATGATCAACAGTACCTATATTCAAATCCCTACCAGGCTATGCGTGGTGACCATACCATATGCCATATTTCATGAACTTTTTCAGAAGTATGGCGTGAATGGGACTACAGAAAGTTCATTTTGGAGACTATTTTTATATTGAAATCCCTACTTAACTTAGAGTATGCCATATGTCCAATAAACATGATCTCCAAAGTAGGCAATCACTTTAAACCCCGGGCTGCCATATATAGGCACTTGGAAGAACCGCACTGCAGGGCTCAAACCAGCAGTCACAGGTGGCACACTAAAATTGGCACCCTTATGAGTGCCTGTCTGAAATGACTATTCGTTTTTGCTCCTATTCAGCCCCTATTAGAGATGACAGAGCATGCACTAGCTTATTGGAAAGCTCTTTTAGCCGGCTATCCACTACTTATCATTGGGAATATATTTAATTGTAAGTCCTAATATGTCAATTATCCAAATGTAAAGGTCAACTTTATCTAAGCAAATTTCATTGAAATATTCATGGCCCCGTTGTATTAACATGCGGCCCTCTTTCTACATATCAATAGTAGGCCTATACTACATGTCCGTTTCCAGCCTCCTGCGTGGAATCCCAAGAGGTTTCCTGCATTCCCCTAAATTAGTCATGTTCTGTTTTGATATACCAGTGTTAAGCAGTCTGGGTATCCCTATGTAAGCCTATTGGTAAGATGTTAGATCCTAACACCAGATGTCACCGGTGAGTCCTGGTTGAGACCTAATCTGTGGTTTCACCACCTGTGTCTGGTATCACTGTTCATTTTAATCAATAAAAGAATGTGCTATACAAGTCACATATTGTAGGATTCGGGTTTAATCAGTGAGATATATAAAAGCAAGTAACATTGTAACATTGTGCAAGCCTGATATGTCATGTTACCTTGCAATTAAAGAGAGAACAGAGTGTCTCTAGTAGATGGTGCCAATTTGCCACACCAGGCTGTGTACATTTATATAGCACCAGCTTGCTTCTGCAGCCTATGCAGGTTCTGGTTGATTTCTTCACTTCTACTTAGGATACAAATGTAATTACAAATGTTCTGAGAGGGGGTCATGTGCTCTATCACATGATTACAGTCAGAATATATTGTAACCGTTTAAAAAAATTTATCCAAGTGCCTACCATATATATAAAGGACTGAGTACCTGTCATGCCTACACGCCGACTGTTGCTGCCCCGGCAGCAAGTTCTCCCCCTGTAAGCACTGTTGTTAGAGGAGGAGAGAAGCGACCTGCCTCTAGTGGAGAAAAAGGGAATTAAAATGTCTAGGTACCATCTATCTAAATATCATAGGTCATGCAGAAATCTATGATATCGCAACATTACTACACATGGCAATTATTGTATTTGTACAGTTACAATATTTAGGAGCTCCTCCATATTTCTGGTATATTTTTGAAATGGGTTAACTTATGCAAATGGAGAAATCTTATATGACATTTTGTCTTCTAAAACCCTAAAGTCAGCCAACTTGTCCATCACACCTATTGTTGGAGGTATATTCAATATGTTGCCATAAATGTGCCTCTACATGGGTTAAGGACTCTCAGCACCCGAATTGCACTAAAACAGTTTGAGGGGTATACTTCCAAGGAAATGTGTTAAACATGTACATATTATACATCAATTGAACCATCTATGATAGCTTTATCAAATTCCTTCGATTATTTCTCATTTTAGTAGCCATGGAATGTGGATGGAACAAAAACGTTCCATTTTCAGCCTTTTTTTTTCCAACAGCATTATGGGATGGAAATTGGACAAAATTCTTGAATTTCTCAATTGAAAACTAAAATTCATGTCTATACCTGGGGTCCTTTTTTCTCTTTTCCTGATATTCCAATTATTTAGGCCTACACAGCTCTTCAAAGTTGCATAGTTAGCTAAAAAGTGGGTGATAATAGGGGTAAATAGCCATTTTAACCATTTTTTAGTAACTATGCAACTTTGAAGAGCTCTGTAGGCCTTAATAATTGGAATATCAAGAAAAGAAAAAAAAGGACCCCAGGTATTGACATCAATGTCAGTTTAAAATAGTTAAACTTAAGAATCATGTCCATTTTCCATCCCATAATGATGTTGAGATGAAAAGAAGATAAAAAGGAACGTTTTTGTTCCATTCACAGTCCACAGTGACGAAAATTCAAAATAATGGAAGGAATTTGATAAAAGTATTATAGATGGTTCAAATGATGTATAATATGTAAAGGTGTAACACATGTACTTGGAATTAAACCCTGATAACTGTTTTAGTGCAATATGGGTGCTGACACATGCAACACGGCAACAAGGCCCCTTTAAAAATCGACATGTGCGACACAGCCCTTTTAAAAATCGACGGACACATGCATCTTTATAAGGCCCCAGTATACTATATACATAAAATTCGACACAGCGACACGGCCCTTTGGCTTAAATTCGACACGGCGACAGGGTCATAATTTTGGGTACCCATGTAGAGGCACATAAATGAATGGCCAGATGTGTGATGTATAATAATGTGACCGGAGATTCAAAGGAGACGCATTGTTTATTGATGAAAATCAAATATATACATTCAACCACACATATGAAGTATCTATGGACCTTGTCCCATAGAACTTGTATGCAAATTTAGTTCTTCTGACTACCAGGGGGGTCACTGGTATGCTGTTGAAGGCTTCATTTAGAACCAGTTACGTATCATTTTCCCTCTAGAGGCAGGTCGCTTCTCTCCCCGGGGGGGGGGCACTTGATATATTTTGTATACACAGGTGTGCAGCTGGGAAGGGTATTTTTTGAGCAAAATCCCCCTCACCAAGGGTCTGCTTTTCCCCAAAATCCCCCTCACCAAGGGTCAATTCTCACCATAATCCCCCTCACCAAGGGTCACTTTTCGGAGATTTCAACAAAATGCCCCCCAATAGGGTCACATTTTGCCAAAATTCTTCGCAACAAGGATCACTTTTGACCAAAACTCTTGCACCAAGGGCGACTCCTCGGGTAAAATTGCTAAAACCTAGGCACTTTTGTCCAAAATCCCCCTCAGCAAGGGTCACTTCTGCCCAAAATCCCCCTCACCAAGGGTAAGGGTTGTCAAAGGGCCAGCCGCACACCCGTGTCAAAAAAAAATTGAGTGCCCCCCAGGCTTCTCTCCTACTCTGTTCTCCCCCAGAGGAGGTGGGAAGCGACCTGACAAGGGATGGAGAGAAGGGTAACTAAAGCATCTAGGTCCAATGGACCTGACCATAACAGGGCATGAATAATTACCTCATAATACAGCAGTACTACATATGGCAGTTATTGCATTGGTACAGTCACACTATTTAGCAACTCTTCCATCATTTTGGTATGGTTTTGAAGATGTGTAAGCTTATACAGATGCAGAAATCTCACATAACATTTGCTCTTCTGAAACCCTAAGGTTAGCTAACTTTGAACATGTCCTACACACTTATTAGTGGCAGTATATTCAACATGTTGCTGAAAATGAATAGCCAGATGTGTAATGTCCAAAAAGCAGACCGGAGACTCAGAGGAGACACACTGCATTTAGATGAAAATCATATATATATACATCCAACTACACATACACAAATGCTTGCCCTGCCCCATAGAACTTGTATAGAAATTTAGTTCCTCTGACTATCAAAAGGGGTCAGTAGTGTGCTGCTGAAGGCTTCATTTGGTTCCCTGTGCCTTGTCACACACAGCACAGAGAACCAATTATGCATCGTTTTCCCTCCAGCCGTCAGGGCGCTTACTTCTCTCCTACTCTGTTCTCCCCCTTTAAGCACTGTTGTTAACCCGCGTGTGTCCCTCGGCAGGTGTCGGCGTGGTGGCCGCGTGGTCATGGGGACCAGCAGCTGTACAGACTTAGTGTCACTGTGTCCACCCAGGGGGCAGCACCAGACACCAGCACCGTCACCACCGGCTTCAGGACCGTAACACTGGTACAGGACGCTCTGGTCGATGGTGAGTTGATAACCCTCCAAACAGAACTCGAGAATGACACAAGTTAGTATCTTGTGTATTACTCAGGAAAAGCACAAACTGTATTCTTCGTGTCTTGATTAAGGCCATAAGGGAGCGATCATTTTTTAACAACAGGGGGGGGGGGGTGGTTGGTTTCCGCGCGGAATGCGCGAAATTTGTTACACCCCCCCCGTCAAGGGGTCAAAATTTGTTACCCCCCCCTGAGGGTTGAAAATCGGCTCGCGCGCGGGCCCTTTGAAGCATAGTAACGCGCAGACTTTTTGGCTCAAAACAGGTTAAATTTTTTTGCCCCCCCCCAAGAGGGGTCCAAATTTGTTTTTCCCCCCCCCCCGGTCAAGGGGTCCAAATTTGTTTGCCCCCCCCCAAACCCACCACCCCCCTCCCCTGTTGATAATAAATGATCACTCCCTAATATACTTGTTTCTCATCAGCACGTGCATCACAAAAATCGCCCTTGTAACCATTTAGTTTTGGCCGGTTTTAATGGAAAAACATGAACAATTAGACAAGACTGAATTTGGTATCAGATCAAAGCTTACAGTGCAGGAAATTTAATAGACTGGAGGAAACATACATATCTAAATGATGCAGGTGGGAGGTACCAGGTCCGGGAAATGAAGGAAAATCCCCCCCAGAGCTGTTATTTACACCAGTGTTAATTTTCACAACGCAGGAGTGGGACTGTTATCTTAGTTACCATGGTGCCACTGATAAGGGCTCACCGCCTACTGGGTGAAGTGGAGGAGCACAGAGGGAAAGTCTATAGAAATAGCTTATTCAAATGTGAATTCATGGCAATCCCATGTATGATTCACTATTCCCCATGTATGATTCAAGATCTCACACTAATCTATCTATGGGATAAATACATTTAACAGCAAATTGATAGAAAATTCAGCAAATGGGTTATAAGAAAACCGTTGCTTATTTTAGCCCTGCAGTAACATGCAGCGGAAAATGGGTCAGTCCTGCGGGGAGTCGAGGCAAAGTGATATAATCCTCGATGGGGATATCTTTCTATATATCTAACTTATACCACTAGCAATTTGTTTGTACGCAATATATATATTGCATACCAGATGCTGTAAAATATACCAAGGACTCAGCCCACACATCTTTCTTATATGTAAAGTTAGTTTGAAGAGGTTGTGTGGAGTTTGCTAGTGATGGGAGACCTTTATGTATCATTTCAGGGGTTAATCATATGGGTGATTCCGAGACACAAAATCAGTGATTAGGCCACACTTTAGGCCAGTACTGTGCATAGTAGTTACAACCAGTGGTCATAATGCTCCATATATATTGAAGTACATATGATGAGGATATTGTAGAGTGATTTTGAGGACTAATTGAACCATTTTGAAAAAAAATGTGTAGAATTGAGAGTATGTGACAAAAGTTGCCATAATGTATTTAACACCAACAAATTAATATCTATGTATTTTCCATCTCGGAATCACCCTAAATAGTGACGATCGACTTCTTTAGGCAATAAAAACTGAACCACTTGGGTTAAAGATGTATCAAAAAGTGTTCCAAGGAGCCACGATATATATCTTATAATATAATCAATTTGTTTAAACATATCAAGAATTTTCTGATTTGACCCTCCTCAGCCCTAAACCTGCATGACTCAGGAGTTTGTGCCATATATATTGACAATTTCTTTTGTTCTCTTAGCCTCCTGTGGTATAAATATCAACTGAAGATTAACTTTTGAGTTCAAATTATCGGACATAGTAACTAATATGTAATCCATTACCTTTTTACCTGCAGGTTACAGTTTCTACTTCAACGTCAATGGCCGCCCCATCTTCCTGAAGGGGTCAACCTGGATACCTGCAGACTCCCTCCAAGGTCAAGTGGATAAACAAAGGTCAGTCACTCAAACATGAAGTATATAACATCCCTGCAAATAAAATCTTAAAGTTAGTATTTCCCTACAAATGACTCAGAATGTTCACAAATAATATATTTAACTTACTATCTGTTACATTCTCCCTAATTCCCTCTGATTTTGCTCTAATAAGATATTATTGCCCAAAATATGGTCATTTTGAAATAAAGGCGTGCACTCTTTTATTTCCCCCATTGAAAATACAGTAGAAAAGCCCATGGTTTGGGGACATTGGATCCCTTTGTGACCTATTAACACCCATTGATGACATTTAATTGGCCTCTATTCTCAAAATATCATACCTTTACAGTGTTTGGAATACATTTAAGGAAGATTTAGAATTTGAAGAAAAATCGGATATATATACCCACTCATTCTTGAGTCTCGAGTCCTGATCACCGGGAGATTTTGCGAACATTTCTCGGTCATTTCCTTGTGGAGAAAAACTTGAGAAATTCAGAACATTTCTGGAACATTATATGCACAAGTAATACTTGGAAAATTTACATCACCATTGAACAAGTCACTAGGAACGTTCACTATTCTCAAGAATCTCCCGTGTCTATTTTGTTTTCATACAGCTTGTGCTTTTCCCAGGAAATACACAAGATTCGACCTTGTGTCATTCCCCCAGTCACAAACGTTCAATTCCTGAGTTCTCTTTGTAAATAGGACAATTCTTGAGAATATCTCATGTCTTTCTTGTGTTATGGTGAACTCCCCAGATTCTCCCCGGTTGTGAACGTTCAATTCTCAAGATCTGTTTGGAGGGATGCCAGGAAGTCTCCTCCTATATTGTTACCCAAAAAATTTACCATTTTTTCTCAGAATATTTCACTAATTGGACGAACATTGATATTAGCAGCAAGATATATGATAACTTGGAAATACAATATTGGCCAAAACTGCTTGGCTCAATAACCTTCCCTGCAAACAAAATCTCAAACAGAACCCGAGTCATTCTTGTGTCATGTCGCGTGATATCTATGAGAATTTCAGAACGTTTCTGTAATGTTTTCCGGACATTTTCTTGTGTCATATTCCCTGGGATTTCTTGGTTTTTGAACAAGTGATACTCGAGAAATGCACATATCTACCTGTGGAATTTCTTGTCATTTTCATGAGTAAAACTAGGGAAATACACATCACCGTTGAATATTTTACTAGGAATGTACACTTATCTGAGTGTATATCTTGTGTATACAGCTTGTGCTTTTCCCAAGAAATCCACAAGACACTATCTTATGTCATCAGGTCTAAGCAAAGACCAGGTAATAGCCCCGGAAAGAAATATGAAGCCGGAGCCATTTTTCTTTCTGTCTCCCTCAACATTCTCCTCAACCCTCCCACCTGCCAATGTACATGTGTGAATGCTCAAGGCAGGTTCATTTTTGATATATAGCTCCCCTTCCATTTATGATGAGTTAACATTTGAAAAGTAACTTGCAAATATCTGAAATATCCATTATAAAAAAAGGCATATAGCTCTACTATGATTTTAGAGCAGGGTCCTTTTCCACAATGGCTTCATTGAAAAGTCTCTGGCATGGTCATTTTAAGGAGTTGACAGCGCCCGGTCATTCTGGAGTTCTGTTTGGAGGGTTAGTTTATAAATGAAGCCTTAGGGAGTGATCATTTTTTAACAACAGGGGGGGGGGGGGTTTCCTCGCGGAAGGCGTGAAATCTTTTTCACCCCCCAGTCAACGGGTCAAAAATCGGTGGGTGTGCGGGCCCTTTGAAGCATAGTAACACCCTGGCTTTTTTGCCCAAAACAGGTTAAACAATTTTGACCCCCCCAAAGAGGGGTCCAAATTTTACACCCCCCGATCAAGGGGTCCAAATTTTTTTGCCCCCCCCCAACCAACCCCCCCCCCCCACCTGTTGATAAAAAATGATCACTCCCTATTTTTTCTCAGGTTGGAGGCATTGATGAACAGCACTGTAGAGGCTCACATGAACCTACTGCGGGTACCCGGTGATGGGGTCTATGAGACGGACTACTTTTACGACCTGGCGGATGAATACGGAATCATGGTGTGGCAGGACCTGATGTTTTCCTCTGCGCTGTATCCAGGAAACGACAAGTTCACGGAGCTCGTCAGGAAAGAGGTCAACTACCAGGTCAGTTGTAATCCTGTAACCCTTAAAGGGAATTGCTAGTTCCTACACAGAAGCCACCTGGTTGCAAAAATGAAAAGTATTTTTCAGGCTGTATTCATATTCCTACATAGACCACTTTCCCTAAAGCAACTATTTGTTTCTGCTATTTGGACATTATACCTCCACTGTTCACAAATTGTCACTGCTAGGACACCCATAGGATCCTATAGTTAAGGCAAAAGAAATATTTTTCCAAAATTCATACCTTTCATCCGTGACCCCCTATTTTATCGGTCCTAAAATGTTTTTATAGATGTCCATTATACATTCCCAAGATTTGGTTGCAATCTCAATAGAAGAAAGGGACTATCCATGACAGATAATTTGAAAATGCTGTTTTCCCATTCATTTCTATAGTTAAGGTACTCCTTTGGTCAAATGGCCATATCATGACATGGTAATTTGTTTTGATTTTCTATTAGATAATACATCAAACTAACATAATCCTGAGTTATATGCAAAATTCAATAGAATATCAGTAATCCTGCAACAAGTAGAAAGTCCCTTTAAAGGACAGATGTTGGTAAAGGATGGCATTTGTTGTCATGATGCAGAAATGCAGCCCCGGTGCTGCATTGGTGCATCATGTCAACCAAATGGGAGTGGCTCAAACCTGTATGGTTGGCATGATGTTTGAATGCTGCACTGGCACGTTACTTGCCAAGGCTGCATTCATGCATCATAACCGGAAAGGACATAGTGCAGTAAAGCCTTAAAGGGTTCAAATGGGAAACTTGTCAGCAGATGCTTTGATATGTCAAGGCAGTTCCGACAATTTACTTATTTTGACTGCATTGCCTGCCTGACTGCTTTCACAATCACCCTTTAATGCGTTTATACCACCATTTCTTCAAATTTGTGAAATTATAACGTATTAGGCCTCCTATTTTGACAATGAGGGGTCCAAATTTTTGTATGCCATTCTTCTAATATCAGGAAACGTCTTGGTCTCAAAAATAACTTCTGAGCGTGCATTAGCCTGACATACCCGCACGGCAATTATCCACTTTCCGTACGCTAAATGCCAGAATCGTAGTATAATGCATGCTATCTGTGGTCAGACTGACCTGAGAGTTTTTTTTTTAAATTACTGCAGAGGAAATTCATACATATAACTCTCATACCCGAGGGTTATAATAAAGGCTAAGGTCTTATGCACAGTTTAGTTTACCAGGGGCCCCTACTATGTCGGGATTTGCAGCTTGGCAATGAGCACACCAACTTCTCCTTGCTCATGACCTCTGCGGTCCTGAGGGAGTATTAACTTATCCCATACAATAAACATTTCACTAATTTAGAAATAATGTTACAAAAGACCATTTCTAATGCTATGGGAATAACCTATGCTACATTTAATATTTCTTCTATGTTGAAGCTTCGGCGTCTAGTTCGGCATCCAAGCATTATAGCCTGGAGAGGAAATGAGCATACTGAGAGAGCAATCACAGAAAAGTGGCAAGTTTATTTAGTTCATTTTCTTTTATTTCTGGGAACAATTCGGTCAGAAATCGCCGTATATAAGTGGTTTGCCTTCTATTATTAAAATATGAGGCACTATGCAGAACGTAAACCAGTGTACACTGCAAGAGCCATCCAATTTAAGCAAATTGAAGTGAAACGAAGCAAATTAAACATTTTTTATGCTGAAGTGGTGGCATAGCCAGGTCGAGGAATATGATGTTTGCACCAGAAGTCAGACCGGGCGCCGCAATTCTTGTTTCAGGTATAAGCTGCTTAAAGTTGCTTAAAGCTGCTTAAAGAAGGCATTTAATCAGCTTCAAGTTTTGTTTTAAGTTGCTTAAATTAAATGGTTCGTGCAGTGATCATGTACATTTGCTTTTAGATAACCATCCCCAGTAGCCCATGACCTATATAAGAGCTCATCAAAACTGCATGACTGTACAGAAAAATTACCTATTCTCATAAAGATGGTTGTCTCACTCAGTTTTGCCATGTGAGATACACCTCAGTAATTCTATTGAACCTTTGCCTACATTTAGTGATAGGTGAACCATCCAGAAATTAAAAAAAACCCAAAAAATCATCACCCATATTTACACATTTCTTCCCCTGTAAGTATGATATGGATAGCCCTTACTATGAGCAGTATTCAGAAATTGAAAAATAAAATAAAACCCAAACTCATTTTCAATATTCATATATTTTCCCTCTTTAGGTACAATATGGATAGCCCTTACTATGGACAGTATTTAAGCAATGAAATAAACCCGAACTCATTTTCAATATTTCCATATTTTTCCCCTTTAGGTACAATATGGATGGCCCATACTATGAGCATTATTTAAAAAATAAGAAATAAACCCAAACTTATTTTTCATATTTATATATTTTCCCCCTATAGGTACGACATGGATGGCCCATACTATGAGCAGTACAAGGAGGACTACACCAACCTGTTTAACAAGGTGCTGAGGACAGAGGTAGAGAGCCTCACCTCAGTCCCCTACATACTCTCAGGTGTGTACCGCAGAACACTAATTAGTGTACTTCTTCTACAGTAACTGTAAAGAGACCGTTTGGGGGCTGGTTTAAAACGAAGTACTATGAAAATATGATTTCTAATCTTCATCAAATACATATTTTGATTGGCTTAGATAATGATTTTGCTAATGGAAATATATATTAAGGTATATATATATATATATATATATATATATATATATATATATATATATATATATATATATACATATATATATATATGTATATATATATATATATATATATATATATATATATACATATATATATATATATATATATGTATATATATATATATATATATATATATGAGACCAATATCTCTGCATCGTGATGTTGGCGTATATTCACACCAGGTGGAGCTGTTACCACCACTCCACACCAGGTGGAGCTGTGGTCCACCGCCGGCATGTCAGAAGTTGTTTGGACATGAACGGTGTAGGACTTACCAATTCTTACCAATTTTTAAGATGCCTAAGACGTGTGACTCTTGTAAAGGCTCTTATGACGGGAGATACAAGAAATGCCCGGAATGTGCCAGGGCAAAGGAGCTACAGGAGGAGGAGGCAACGGAGGAGGTATTGTACGAGTTAGAAAGCAGCCTCAGAGAGCTGAAGGAGTCAGAGTTGTCGGAGGAATTGGCACTAAAAGCCCAGGAGGCGGCCACCCAACTGACTGAAGCCCGGGCTGAGTCGGCCAGGGTGTCTGCCATGAAGAAGGCAGCCCAGGCCGCCAAGGAGAAGGAGTTACTGGAGGAGCAGGCGGCACGTAATAAGGAGTCCAAACGCCAGGAGGAATTGGTCACAAAAGCGGCGGAGGCGGCGAGACGTTTGAAGGCGGACGCCAAGACGAGGGAGGAGGTCCTGACGAGGGAGGCCCGGGAGGCGGAGCAGAAGGCCCAGGAGGAACGTGATAAAAAGTCACTGTCAGCAGGAGGAAAACCTCCTACTGATTTGGAGTTGTTGATGGGGAAAATGGATGCTACCATGGGCAGGTTGGATAAGTTGGTGACTCTGGTGGGAAAAAATGATCCCGAAATTCAAAATGGCGCTGGTGGCGGGAAAGTGCCTGACCCTGGTACCGGCTTACCACCAGGTGTGCCAGATCCTAACCCCAACCTTCCTTACCCATTAACCCCTGATTACTCTGTGAACTACAACTATAGTGGAGGCGGTGCTGGGCCGGGAGTCTACTACCCACTACAACTCCAGTCAACCTCGTCAACCTCTAGGAGGATACGCACGGGTGGGTCCTCAGCTGGAGGGCTGGTCCTCCCAGCAACGACCATGGGGGCCGCCTCAGAACTACCAATCCCCGCAGATTATGTACCAATCTACCAATCCCCGTATATATGTATGTATGTATATATGTATATATGTATATATGTATATATGTATATATGTTTATATGTATATATGTATATATGTATATATGTATATATGTGTATATGTGTATATGTGTATATGTGTATATGTGTATATGACTCAGTCTCATGAGTTTGTAACAGTTCAAACGTCTTTGACCGGTGGCGTCTTTGACCGGTGGCGTCTTTGACCGGTGGCGTCTTTGACCGGGTATGTGATTAAAATGAAGAAAAAGGTAGTGTATAGTAAAGAAATGGGTAAATTTATTGTATAATATGTTATAACACATCATTTCGAGGCATTATTTAAAATTGATATATTTCATATATTTATGTTACTGGCTCAGTCTCATGAGTTTGTAACAGTTGAAACGTCTTTGACCGGCGTCGTCTTTGACCGGTGACGTCTTTGACCGGCTGAAGAAAAAAAGCCCAAAAGGAACCCTTAATATGTGCATTAAAATATTTTTTTTAATTGGGTAAAACAACCATAGACTGTTTATTACATGAAGAAGTTGAAGCTTAAATTTCTTTACTATATACTACTTTTTTCTTCATTTTAATCACATACCCGGTCAAAGACGCCACCGGTCAAAGACGCCACTGGTCAAAGACGCCACCGGTCAAAGACGTTTGAACTGTTACAAACTCATGAGACTGAGCCATATGTGTATATGTGTATATGTGTATATGTGTATATGTGTATATGTGTATATATATGTGTATATGTGTGTATGTGTGTATGTGTGTATGTGTGTATGTGTGTATGTGTGTATGTGTGTATGTGTGTATGTGTGTATATGTGTATGTGTATGTGTATATGTATATGTATATGTATATGTATATGTATATGTATATGTATATGTATATGTATATATATATATATATATATATATATATATATATATATATATATATATATGGTTCATCCAATGGGATCTAGATATTTAACAAAATATTTCAGTGTAGGATGACATTTGAAGCCATCCTACACTGACCAAAACGAAGATCACTGAAACTTCCTAAGCCCATTAATTTCTAACAAATTTGTTTCCCGTTCTGCAAAACACCCCAGGTCCTAGTAATGGGAAGCTGACGGAGCAGGAGGGAGGCATCTCAGATACTGAGGATACCAACAGTCCTAACTATGGAGATGGTGAGTACCCTACACTGTAAATAGTTAGTGTAGGTACACAGCAGAATCTACTGTAGATCAGGGGTAGAATCTACTATATGGCACTAGCGCATTACTATGGTGACCGCCATTTTGACACAGAGCAATGCACTCTGGTTAGGCCCCCGACTCCAGAGCAGTGCATGGGTGAAATTCTCATCAGCTGCTTTGTTCCAGGAAACTCAAGAATGACACAAGTTAGAATCTTGTGTACTTCTCGGGCAAAGCACAAGCTGTATTTGTAGTTATATATATGCAGGGGATACTTAAGAATAGTGAACATTTCTAGTGACATGTTCCGACATTTACTTGAGCAAATAACAAGATATTTAACAAGTAGATTGATGATTTGAATATATCGAGTTTCACTCATTGAAGAAAGTGTCCAGAAAACGTCCAGAAACGTTTGGATTTCTCAAGTTTCCCTCGTTCTAAAAACAAGAAATACCAGGGAATATGACACATGACAGAAAATTGCCAGAAAACATTCAAGAAACATTCTGAAATTCTCATAGGGATCACAGGTCATGAATATAAATGGCACAAGTTACGCCTTAGATTTAGTTTGCAGGAGTGCCACAGTCTATACGAAAACTTTTTCACCATGCAGGACATTCGGTCCTGCAGATCTTTTTCTGTGCAGGCCCGGCTTGATTTTTGCAGGCCCGGATATTGGAGTACAATCTTGCTCTTTAAAAATGAAATATAAAGCAAGTGTTTTCCTGATATTAAATAATAGTAAAAAGTATCCCTCTATATGTTACAGTTATATACTTAAGAACATTACAATGAATATTTAAGCTTTTTGTTTTATACTGTAGAAACCTTAATAATGGTCCGATTTATAAGCCGTAATAACTGGCATGTAGGCAGGAATCTCCTGAATACAGCCAGCCTTTTGGGCCGGCAGTGGGTCTTTTTCTGCCGGTCCGGCAGACCTTTTGCCTGCTAAAGCCGGTGTCCGGCAGGTTTTCGTATAGACTGATGCCATCTGAAACCTTTTCCTCTTTTTCTTCCAGTTCACTCAGTAGGGTTCCTACATGACTGTATCAGGCTGGGTAATATGTCGACACCCCGGTTTGTGTCAGAATACGGCTGGACATCATGGCCGTCCTACCACTCCCTTCTACGAGTCGCAAACAAGTCAGATCTCGTGTACGGCTCGGAGTTCTTCCACTACCGAGAACATAACCCACAAGGTAGGGATGGTGAAAGTATTTCATCCAGAGAGTTTTATATTTCTTAATATTTTTCTATTCTAAGTTAGTATTTCACTGCTACTAAATTAACCAACAGACATATTATTTCCTCTATAATTAAACCTCGTAGCAGCTCCCTTCAATAGAGCCTCAGACCAAATTTTGTACTCACTCCCAGGGCTTAGTCTCGCCAAATCAATCCAAGTTGAAAGTATATGACTGGGTGCAATCTATGACTGAGTGCAATCTACGACCGGGTGCAATCTATGACCCGCATGAAAGAAAATGGCTTATTTAGGTTAAAAAATAAATGAGTAATATAACGTGTTAAAACATCCAGTAACCTTTCCGGCCATTTCTGTGTACATCTGCCCTAAATTAGTCTTTTTCTTTCGAGCCGGTCATAGATTGCAGCCGGTCATAGATTGCAGCCGGTCATAGATTGCACCCGGTCATAGACTTTCAACTTGGAATAATTTGGTGAGACTAAGCCCTTAGTGTTTAGCAAATGTACAACTTTCAATTGTTTTATTCAAAAGGTGTCTGTTAATAGTTGTTGAGTAATTTTTCCTGTTACGTTGCAGCTGCCAGAGCTACCGATGAAATGATTACTCGCTATTTCAACTGGACCAACTATATGAGGACAGAAGAGGGCTTCAAACATTACATTTATCTAACACAGGTAGGTTAGCTCTAAACTAGTGTAAAATTCAGATCTAGACAAGATCCACACGACACTGATGTGACCATTCCTCTCTTTACATCCTACTCAAATAACCTACTGTGAGGGACACAGTTTCTCCGAAAAGGACGTTTCGTGGAGACACTGGGACTCGAATCGGGGCCTCCCACTCCAAAGTGGGTGCTCTACCACTGAGCTACATCCCCTGTCACATCAGATAGACTGTGTCTCAGGTTACTGGATCTGTATGGCACAGAGGGGAGCAGGATTACCTGAATGATACCCCCTTGCGGGTTTATCACCAAGCCCCTACTAAAAAAACAACCCAAAACACAGGGGTTAGGGAGCAGAGCCCCCCATTGCATACTAGTCGACTAGCCCATCCTACAATGGACTGTGTAATTTAAGATAGGATTAAGATAGGTTAAGATAAGATTAAGACTAATTTTAAGATAATTAAGACGATATTAATTCTGTGTCAAGGTAGATTAAGACTAATTTTAAGATAATTAAGACAATCATAATTCTGTGTTGAGATTGCGCTGTTAACGTTTGTCCGCAAACATAGGAGAGCTATCCCGGGCATGCATAATACACATACTGGTAGTTTTAGTAGAGCGTCAGTCCAGTGTAAGGGCAAGAGATAGAGAGATGTTAAAACCTTTCTTAAAGCACTAATATAAGATCCTAGATGAGGGCCTGTATGCTGGCCCTGCTTAATTGAAGAATACCTTGATGCATCATAATAAAGGCACAGTATAGGTCTATAATCAGTAAGTTCAAAAATCATATTCTTTTAGCAACTTGAAGCAACTTGAGCAGCTCTTTTTTAGATTAAATTTGCATCAGGCGCTGCCCTTAATCAACTTCATTTTTTGCATAAAGTTACTTAAATCAGATGTTCCTGCAGATGGTGCATCAAAATAGACAGGGTAGAAATGTAGATTTGGGCGCCTGAATTTCCCTTTCTTTCATCATTAAATTTTGTTAAACGGGTTCACAACTATTTATTTTTTTTGAATAATATTTGGCTTTATTTGTCCAAAGCGTCATCGGTTCTTAGTATTACAATATATGACATTACATGTGTACCATTTCCATCCGTTGAATCATGTACCTAGTTGATGCAATTTACATGTTTGGATGAATGTGTTATAACATCTTAACGTGTCACGTATAATTTGCATGTGGAAACAGTAATGTAACGATTTACGAGTCACGACAAACAAAAATATTAGGACAAAAAAGCCATGGTGAGACCGTTACCAGAGGTAATTTTCAGGTCTTACCATATAATGCTTCGTATTACATAAAGGCTCGATTACACACAATTTTCCATTTGACAAGATGGCAGTAAGATAAACATCCTTTAAATCAAAGTAAGTCGTACCCCCTTAAAATACAAAAAAAAATGTTAGAAAAAAAGGACAGCATTTCACAATTTTTTCGGTATTGAAGCATCTAACATTTCTCTGGCTTGGCTTTTAAATTCATCTTTAGGTTCAATAGATCTCATCTCAGGGGTTAGTTCATTCCATATTTGTCCACAACGTACCTGAGGACTATGCTCATATGAAGTAGCATGTATTATATTGTAAAACAATAAAGGTGCTGTATTTGCTCTGGTTTGTCTCCCTATAACTGAACCCATGTATGTTTAACTAAGATCAGTCGCTTTAGTCTATTCTAAAGGAGAGATTGTGCCACAAGAGATATGCTTAAGGCTCAGTCTCATGAGTTTGTAACATTTCAAACGTCTTTGACCGGTGGCGTCTTTGACCGGTGGCGTCTTTGACCGGTGGCGTCTTTGACCGGGTATGTGATTAAAATGAAGAAAAAAGTAGTATATAGTAAAGAAATTTAAGCTTCAACTTCTTCATGTAATAAACAGTCTATGGTTGTTTTACCCAATTAAAAAAATATATTTTAATGCACATATTAAGGGTTCCTTTTGGGCTTTTTTTCTTCAGCAGGTCAAAGACGTCACAGGTCAAAGACGACGCCGGTCAAAGACGTTTCAACTGTTACAAACTCATGAGACTGAGCCAGTAACATAAATATATGAAATATATCAATTTTAGATAATGCCTCGAAATGATGTGTTATAACATATTATACAAAATATTTACCCATTTCTTTACTATACACTACTTTTTTCTTCATTTTAATCACATACCCGGTCAAAGACGGCTCCGGTCAAAGACGGCTCCGGTCAAAGACGGCACCGGTCAAAGACGTTTGAAATGTTACAAACTCATGAGACTGAGCCTTAAGGCTCTGACTTTTTCTGAAATCTATCCAGCTGTCCTGCTATTCTTTCAGCTGGTGCAGACATTATGTTTACGTGCGGAAACCGAGTACTACCGACTCATGCGTACTAGCGACCCCGACCGTATCCAAGGCAACATGGGGGCCATCTGGTGGCAACATAATGAACTATGGCCTGCTCCTTCTGGGGCGACAATAGGTTTGTATCTTCTTTTTCCTTCTCGTTTTCTCATAGCCTATCTTTGATCATCTTTCATCACTGTTTTTTGCACATTCTGTTGCATTTCTTTCTACATTTCCATTCACATTTCCTTTGCAGTTCTTTTTGCATTTCTTTTGCACCTGTTATCATACTTCTTAATACTCTTGCACTTCTATTTGCACTATTTCTTGCACTTTTTTGTTACGCTCTTTCTTACACTACTTAAAACATTTAGTTAATCTTCTTCTTACAATAATTCACACATAACTTCTCACACTACCTCAGGGATTTATATTGTTTTTAAATATTTCTTTTATTATTTTCACACTTCCTCCTCTTCTCATACCTCCTCCACACTTCCTCACACTTTCCACTTCTCACTCATATTTCTCATTTTATTCTGCACCCCATCTGAAACCTTCATCTTCAAAATGTCCCTTCTCCCTTTTTTTTCCTCTTTTCTCTTCTTTGTCCCATTTTATTTCTGGCATGGTTTGTGTACCAGAGCAGGGTGGTAGCTGGAAGATGGCTCATTACCACGCGGCCCTCGTTATGGCTGACGTCATCCTCACCGTACACAGGGAGGGAGACGTCGTCACCGGCTACGTCGTCAACGACATGACCCAAGATATCAACATAAACAAGGCAAATATGGAGGCCTACATATGGAACAAAGTATATTATATTTATGAAGAAGGGTTGACCATGGAAAACAATACTTTTGTAAGTATTCCTTTTTAGTAGAATCTTGTCAGTAACATTATGACTCAATCAATTGTAATTCATAATAATTACTATCTAGCTAGTGTCATGGACAATTTTAGATATGCATTCTGCCAACACCAAAGTGAGATTAAGTTAATGGTATGCCTATAAACCTTTACTGTCTTAAGTTATCAATTTGTGCTTTCCTCTGGGAGAAGGTACTTTGAAAATACATTATTTCCCTAAGTGTATATTTTCGGGATTTTCGTGGAAAAATCTATGAATTATTTAAATGCTTAAGTAAGAAATAAATACCCGCAAATTTGAAGATTTTTTTTAAGGCATTTCTGAGACAGGGAAATACCGGTAGTAGAGCACAGCTGAAAATTGATCATGTTTCTTTGCTTCCACAGCCGGCACAGACCGTAACAAAGGCATTTGTACAGGACCTTAGCATATCAACAACCTATGATAAATGCATTAATGGTGAACCACTTGAGCCCAATCAGCCATATGGGCCTGAATGGTGTCATCTGAAATTTTCTGTTTGGGAATTTGGGAAAAGCATCACTATTCCGCCAGTGGATCTTTATCTCACCGCATTTAACAAGATGAAGGGATTGACTTCCGGAGGCATCACAGTTGTATGTATACATGTACTTACTTTGTCAATACTATCATAACATTTTTAAAGAATTGAGTACAGTCTAAAATGATATCAGTATTTATGCTTTTAGTCTAATTCTTCATATTAGAGATTGATCATCATTTTCCAACAGAAGCAGTTGCTCAATTCCTCTATGGCCAAATTTATGTTGTTAACACTTCTAAATCCACCAACCCCTCTCACCTGTGAATTAGCAAAAGCCAAAAAAAATAGCAGAATGTATGTGCAGTGCAATTTTTAAAGTTAACTTATTCTTGCCTCATACTTAGTGATAAATAACTACCAGATGAAATGCTTTATGTCCATACTTTTATAGAGCTTGCAGGGTTGTCTAGAATCAGTCTAGATAATCGTAAATATTGCATTTAGACTTGTCTTTACCACTCTAAGCAAACTGGATCCTAGATATTACTAAGCAGCCATATTTATGAAGGAACTCTGATTATAATTGCAGGGTAGTGTTGAAAAGGGGGATGGAAATACTTTTAGCATCCAGACCTTCTGCAGTAACAGTTCCCCGTTTATCTGGGCTGAGGCCAGGGGCATACCTGGGTGGTTCAATATAAATGGTGTCACCTACGACTGTGGATCAGATGGACAGGAGGTAACCTTTCACTCACTGGACCCGGGATTGACCGAGGAAACATTGAAACAGTCACTGATGTTCACTTCACTGGCAGACGTCATGTTGGAGCTCTGATTTACATTGTGATCTACAATGTTTTAAAAGGAACATTGTAGTGTTTAGCTATTTCATGATATTTTTCAATATAATAATATGTTGTAAGTGTGTTTTATAGTCATATGCAATTGCTTAAAAGAATTGAATATGAGGAGTTGGTGTAATGCAAAACTTAACTGACATGATGCATAATTGCAGAAAAGCATTATGCAGCTGAGAGTTAATAGAGAAATATTGTAGCTATAGCTACAATATTTATCAGGTTGAAAATAACCGTGCGATATCCTTATGGACACTACTTAAATAACATCTGAATATTTTGTATCTCATTATTTTATACAAAATCTCCCTTTATGCCCTTTATGCCATTGTACACAATTAAGCAGTTCATAATCCTCATAATATGCGATATTAAGTGTGTGATAAAATGTGCAATAGTAACAAACATTAGTTAGTTATGCAACCTAAACCTCTTTGAATTACCTACATCTGATCACTAAGTGCATTTATTAGTAATTTATATTTTTGCAGGAAATATCTGCTACCATTTTCTGATATTATATGATTTCTGTGGAAGCTCAGATGTTCAATGAGATCAATGGTTGGCCGGTGATAGCCCATGAGCCAGACCATATCTGACTGCCAATTTAGAGCACTAATTCCACCTATGATTTTCTGAAAGGTAACCCTCAGAGGCATATGAAAATGTGGGGTGGCCTTGCATGTGGTGTAGCTTAAGGTCAGGGGAGCTTGGTAACCATGGCAACCAGGGAAAATTATGAGATTCTTAGAAAACTTACATATTTGGCCATAATTATGGTTTAAATCAATATTTTTGTACGTTTCAAAATTCTATCATCAAGTACTCGATGAGACCTATCTGGAAAAAAAAATTAGCTGACCTTGGCCAAGGTCAAGGTCATGCAATTCAAAGTCAAATGTTCAAAAATCACTATAAAATCAACTTGTCCTTCCTTACGGACATTCTATTTTCCCCAAATATAGCTAGATATGCTTAATCTTAAGTTCCGTGTTAGTCAGACACATGGTAATGAGGAAAGTTGATGGTGGACCGAGATAGCGAGGTTGCTTTTGCTATCCTTGACCTGTTTCCATGGAAACCAAAAATAATCAGAAAATAATTGAAATTTCACTTATTCACCAATATGTAAGTTGTTTAAGAATCTCATAATTTTCCCTGGTTGCCATGGTTACCAAGCTCCCCTGACCTTAAGTTACACCACATGCAAGGCCACCCCACATTTTCATATGCCTCTGAGGGTTACCTATCAGAAAATCATAGGTGGAATTAGTGCTCTTGATTGGCAGTCATGGCTAGTATATCAGGGTCTGGCTTATGGACTATGAGGGGAGTGCTCAATGGGAGAGGGGAATTTGGGGGGGGGGGGGGTACTCAGGAAACTGGGGTGAGGCTAGGGCATGCTAGTGCCAGCTAGGGCGAACTAGTTTTGTTCCTAGCTCAAAGGGTGAGGTAGCGTGAGCTTTGGGTGAGGTGCCCTAGCCCTTCCACATGCCCACCCAATCTCACCCAGTGGCTAGGTGGTGGTGGGGGAACTTGGGTGAGAGGTGGGTAAGGGCTTACACAAGGTGTGGGGTTGTCCAATGTGCAGTATTTTCATATGCCATATATATCAGTTACTTATATGTCACCACCTCACACCCACACTGTAGTATAGTGGTCAGCACCGTCACCTTGTACCCCAAAGGTCCAGGGTTCGTGACTCGGTCAGTTCAACCTACCCACCATTTTTTCTTCATAAGAATAGAAAATTGAAGATAAAATGGTGGGAAGGTTGACATGGCCGAGTCACGAACCCTGGACCTTTGCGATACAAGGCGACTGTGATGACCACTAGACTACCATGTGGGTACAAGGTTATGATATCTAAGGAACATATATGTATTGTACATTGGAATGTTTTAACCTTTTGTTCCTAGCATTGCCCTCACACAAATCTGAATCTTGTGCCAGCCCTATCCAACTCTCAGCCATGTTGTCCAAATCCAGGCTTGATGGCTGGGACTGTGTGGCACTGTGGAAGAGTTGCGACAAGGGCTTGCAGTAGCATAATGAAAGCCCTTATGCACCTATGATGCGAGTTCTCCCAGTTGCCCCTTGTTTTAAGAAAAATAGACCAGTGAGATGTATTTTTTTGATAATTGTAAAAGTTAGCCTAGTAGAAATAGACAACTAAAGAAAAAATGGTGGGTAGGTTGGCATTGCCGAGTATTGAACCCTGGACATTTCACATACAAAGCACCAGTGATGACCACTATACTATTGGATCTGTGTTGGGTGGCCATATAAAGGAACTTCTATTCATCCGCCATGTTAATACACAACCTTCTACTAACTACTGGTGTGCATGCTTGGGGTACCTTGGGTAAGGTACTGTGTCAGCACACAGACCAGGGGGTCACACTCAGTGTGGGTTTTGGAAGAGGAGGCTATAGGCATAAGGCTTGCCCAGTCTAGCACATAGGGTGAGCTTCTTCACGCAGGGCTCACCCTACCTTGTTCCACGTGCATTAACTAGGTCATTCCAATCTCCAGACAGATGTTCTGATATATTACTAACAGTGTGGGAAACCATTTGACTACCACCTGCTGTGTAGGGCGGTGAAATAGGCACTAGGGAAAATCTGAGTGAAATTAGATGCCCCAAATGGTGCAGACCTTACTTATATTCTGATTCAGTTACACGCTGCTATTCCAGAACCTAAGAAGTACTTTATATTTGAGATTTTAAGCATTTTTGTGTTTGTCTACCACCTCCTATGTCATCTAACAGGGGGCAGTACAAAAAAAAGAGGCTGACATTCAGAGTGTCCCACACTGTACCTTACTATAGGCAACCTCCGTTGTGAGAGTGTATATTGACCCAGTATATGCACTTGCCTTGTTCTATGGACATGCTCGCATTTATCTCACCCTTCCTCAACCCAGTTACCTGGGTTAAGACTTTGACCCATTGTGGGAGGAATTACATCAAAATCGCAGGGGATTAGGGGGAATGGAACTGATAGTAAGTCAAATAATTATTTGTGAACATTCTGACAAATTTCCAGAAATCCATTTTTTTGCCCCACACATCGGATGTACTAATTTAAATACAATAATGAATTAAAATATACTATCTTTGTCATCCAAGAATAAACGTACTCTTATACTTTTACTTACAAGAGTTGTTTTATCTTGTCTGTAGGAGAAATGTAATATACATGTGTAATAAGTCAATATAGTAATTATTCTCTTTCTACTTCATTTTTCTTATTTTCTTCTGCTTCAGTTTTCATTAAGATTGCACTTTATTGGTTATACCCACCATACTGTTTAGCATTTAGCGCTTGCTTTTAATAAGAGCCAGTCTTGTATAAGTGGCAGGGGTAGGAGCGTCTTCAAATATATTTAAGTAACAAAAATAGATCCCGATTAAGCCCCTGTCTAGTATAAGCGCTGGGGGTAATCATGGGTCTAAATCACCGGGGCACTTGTACATGACAATACGGTATCTACACAACTTTCAAACAATACCAGGGAGTTGAACGTTTACAACTGGGGCAAATCTGGGAAAGTCACCACAACACCAGAAAAGGCACAAGATATTCTCAAGTATATCTTTCTGTTAATTTGGATTTTCTGTTATTCTAGTGACTTCCCCGGATTTCCCCCAGAATGTTCAATTCCAAGGTGCTGTTTGAGGTAAAGCCAACGCCCATTGATACTGTCTCTGTTGTGTTTTACAAGTTGGGGATATGGTCCCAGCCAGAACGAGTGAAATACATCAAAGACTGTATCAATGTAGTTGGCATTTGTGTTTATTTTTTATTTGAAGCAATTTAATGAAGGCAAGACAATCTTCTCCTAGCCCATTCAATACGGCCACATTGTATTCAATGGGGGGGCATTGAATACGGCACTTCAGTCCTTAAGCATAGGAATTCTAGTGTTTCCAAAAAATAATTTGAAATACCTCATTTATGTATTTTGTTGATATACCTTGTGTACCAGAGCAAGCTGGTAGCTGAAACATGGCTCACTGTACAAGCCACACCGGTGCTCTCACATACTAGCGGTGGTTTCTACGGGAGGTTTTATGGTAACTTGACAAAATTTATTTTCTCATTTTGCTGCATGGTTTGTGTACCAGAGCAGGGTGGTAGCTGGAAGATGGCTCATTACCACGCGGCCCTCGTTATGGCTGACGTCATCCTCACCGTACACAGGGAGGGAGACGTCGTCACCGGCTACATCATCAACGACATGACCCAAGACCTCTACATCAGCGGTGCATACATGGACTTTTATGTATTGGGCACTGGTAGGCATATCCATGGAGAGTATATGGTCCTGGAACATGGAAATCTTGTAAGTAGCATTGTGCTATCATTAGGCCTGTGTCCATTATACGACAAGGAAAGTGGAATATATGGCCGTTTTGACGTCCAGCAATATGTACATATCTGGGAATATATTTTGTAGATATATTCTACTTTAACTGCAGGTATGCTGTGTCCAAATTCTCCACTAAAAATCAAACATGTTAGATATTCAAATGCCCACTTTTGACGTCCATTTTTGACCCCTGCATATTGCTCTCCCACTTTTGTATTTGAGAATTTTGTCGTCCAGCTGTGTCCACAGGGACACAAAACATATATTTCATATTTGTATTCAAATTCACGTTTTGACGGACGACAAACGACCTGATATATGCTAGTGGACACAGGCCTATTCTTGTTTATACTAATGATTAATAACTCTGTAAAATAGATAGAATATGGTTATCATTACCCTTATGTGCATACTGGTTGAGCTAAATAACACATTTATTAATATGCATGTGTATGTCTCATATAGTATTAATAATCAACTAATTCCGCTCGAGGAGAGATTGTAATGAAGAATTTAAAAATTCAACTAAGAACAGAAGGAGAATTTTAACACACTACCCACGAATATAGATACAACTGATCATAAATCATGAACAAATTGTCCTAAAATAGATATTATGAAAAAGACATATATGGGTATATATACATATAGATACCTCAGAACACGTTCTTTCTGAGCTCTACTGATTAATTCTAGGCTATACATTTTTTTTTCTCCAGCCTGCAGAGTCGGTGACAGAAATATTCAGTTTATCTACATCAACAGGCTATGCATATTGCAATTCACTCATTGAATCATGCTATGTGAGATTTTCTGTCGAGGGCATCACTATTCCATCAGTGGATATCTACCTGAGGCCATTTAACCAGATGAAGGGGCTGAAATCACCTAATATCACAGTGGTAAGTATACTAGCTTTGCTGAAATCAATTCCCTGCGAACGAGATATCAAGTTTAACTTGTGCCGTTCTTGAGTCATGAGTCATGAGTCCTTACAAGAATTTCAAAACATTTCTTGAATATTTTCCAGACATTTTCTAATGTCATAATCTCTGGAATTTCTTGTTTTTTGAACGAGTGGAGCTAGAGAAATTCAGGATGTTTCTGAAACGTTTTCTTGACCCTTTCTTGAACGAATGAAACTCGAGAAATTCAAGTCATTATTCTACTTGTGAAATAAACATCACCATTCAACATGTCACTAGGAACGTTCACTATTCTTGAGAATCTCCTGGCTGTGTCTCATGACCTTGGGCCAATGTTTTTGTCTCTGAACGGGTGTCGTCTCTGACCAGGTGCCGTCTCTGACCAGGTGCCGTCTCTGACCAGGTGCCGTCTCTGACCGGCTTGGCTTGATAAGGTTGAAATACCAACAGCAGGAGGCTAATTATAATTATACTTCTTGAGTTCTGTTTGGAGAGAATCCATTCTACAGTTCTATGTAACAAGAGGGATCGGTCATATTTCAGCCAGGGAGGTATTTTGGTAGGGAAGTTTTAATGTATGCATGTCAGTGCATCTTATCCACACTACAAAAAATATCCCGTAAAAATTATGGTGAATCACTGGCATAACTGAATGCCGTCCGTTTCCCGTTTTTTTTACCATCACCGTATTTTGCTTTCCACCGTAAATTTCACAGGCCTTTCCTGTTGTTATTTTACGGTGATTCTTCATTATAATACGATGATTCTCTGCTATTCAATGATAATTATAATTGGTTTTTGGATTCATTGATGTATATAGTGTCTCACCATAAATCACAATTATGGTGAGACACCGTTAAATTTAGCATTGATTCTCCATAATTTCAACGGAAATTTTTTACAGTGCAGCCACTGGCCTCTAGCTCAGTGGCTGCAATTTGATCCCTGTGTAGGGTAGATTCACCCAGAGACGGACACACACCTTCAGTCGGACACTTTTAACATTAAAATCCGTAATATATCGTAAATGCTATGCCCTATATGTAAGTATCACAGCAAAATTTAGGTGTTCTTCTTACTAACCAATAACATGGCATATATACAAACACATTCTATCCGTGTCTGATCAGGCCGTAAAGTTGGCCCCTTTCATGGTGAGGATCTGTTGCAGAGTTTGTATCATTACAATGTACCTCAAGTCGGAAAGGGTGCTATCAGGGTAAATCAAGCTATTATGTCTACACTCTGGTGACATATCCAGACCTAAATAATAATATATATGTATTCTTAAGTTTATAATATAAAAAAAGGTACAATTAGTTGGTAGGAAATTCTCTTTTAAGGCCTTCTAAATATATAACATCATTACACCATGAGCCGGACAGCACTAGGCGCTGGCTCTTTCTCATTGCTACAAATACAGAACAAGTAGGCCTAATGTTATAACTGTTCCAGTGAATATGATTAGTTCTTTATAGCTCGAATACATTATCAAATGGCATTGACCAAAATGTATCAATTTTTGTCAGTATAAAGGAAGAATGTATGGTTTTCTGTATGTGATTAAAACTATACTTCAGATGTAAATATGCTTAGTACTTTTAGAAATATCCACACTCTGGATAAATTAGGTCATGCCAACTGTAATAGTTAAACAAATCAGTTAATATTACTGGTTTAAAATTGAAGAAACCTAAAGTGTCCCACATCAGGTGAAATGGAGACAATTAATTTCCTAACTTTGATGAGGCATATTGTATCTAAAATCTTTAAAAAATGTGCATTTTATTGGCTGGCTACGATATTTTAACACTCCTTTTTCTATATGTATCATAAAACTAGTTCTTTGTGGCATATCAACATAGCTGTAGCTCAGAAGAAAGGGGTCATGTTTGCACTGCCAACGAGCTTCCAAAAGTGGTGAATCTACCCCAGAGGCACCAATATCCAGGTATATTTCGGGTTCGTTTGCGCGGTAAAGACACTACACTTACAGGTGGCACCACCTGTGGTGTCGCGTCAACGCACCGTTATCCAGTGGTTAGGTTCTATTGGAATACAACAGGTGGCAGCACCTGTCTGCTCCTTCCTACCACCGCAGTGCCAAACACCCGAATATAAGGAGCTGTGCTAGGCCACTTAGAAGAGTTCGTCCCAGGACGAGCTCGGACCCTGTTCGCACCCTTTGCAACCAAACGACCCCTACACCCTTGTTTGCTACATACTTTGACCCAGCCGATACTTTGTTGTTTGTTTGCCTTAAGGGCCCATGTTCGTGTATAGAACTGTTTCGTATCTTTGGTGAGATCATTACCTGTTCGAATTAATCCTGAATGAACATGCCGGTTGCATTCAAACCTAATTTGGAACCTGTGTGTGCTTCATACTTTCACAAACCCCACACCTGTTTGTAGGGGGACTCTCTCATGAAGAGAGGGGGACAGCATTATTTTTTTCTGGAATCAGTCACAAATATGAATGATGATATTTATTGTATCTAGAATTGCTATCACCTTTTTTCTCTCTAAGTAGCACATTTTCTGAAAACACTCTAATTTTTATTACAGTTAAATGTTACAAAGCAGGATGACCATAACTTCAGTATCCAGACTCACTGTGACAACAGCTCCCCCTATGTATGGGTAGAGGCCAGGGACACCCCCGGGTGGTTCAATATAAACGGTGTCACTTACGACTGCGGATCAGATGGACAATCAATCAGCTTTCACTCACTGGACCCTGGATTGACCAGCGAAACATTGAAACAGTCAATGATGTTCACTTCACTGTCAGATGTCATGTTGGAGCTCTGATTTACATGAACAATATGAATTATGAACTCTCAGATATATTACATAAATAGTATACTATATTCGTGATAAGCGTGCTCCCTCTAATAAGCCCCCCCCCTCCGCCAGCTTTTTCAAGATTTTTTTCTTATGTTTTTTTAAAAATGTATTCCTCATATTTTGTTACTGTTTTTCACACCTTTGTGTTAAGGAGCAGTTTACACCCGTCCAGGTATTGAGGCCAGTTACTTTATATTACTAGATACTCCATGTTTGACACTTTTTTTTTGACTCAAAATAATTTTTTAAGCTTTTTACATTACATACCGTATTGTCAGTTTGGCGTGTCCTGCAATATTTGCAATATACAGTTATCTATGACTAAGACATTAATACATACATATATGATAATTATCATATGTATGTATATTTAAGTTCCGGATAGATCTCTTACTATTAAATGATATTATGGATAAACCCTCAAGGGGAATACTCTAGAGCACATACCTCAGCCCCTCCCCTATATTTAGTATAATGCTTCTTATTCATTTTAAATAGTACCCATAAGGATTGTATGAATGTACTATTTGGCTACAGTGTTCATGTGATATACAAAGGATGTATTATAGGTTGAAAGAGAACCTCCATGATATGGCTACATGGTTATATTGTGGTTTAAATATGGCGGCAATTATACTGTGTCCATCTGTGATGTAAAGATATATGTAAAAATATCTTTTGTATATTTGTACCAATTGCACAATACATGTACACTAGCTATAATTAGTAGAGCCCAAGTCCACGGCGGTGCCACAGAGCAATAGACATATCCTTTGTTTAACCATAGACATAGAGTCTGTGGCTTAACTGTTTAAGGATGGCATCATGCTTTAATGCATCATGCCCTTGGTCGTCATGATGCATGCATGCAGCCCTGGCAAGTAACTCGCCAGTGCTGCATGCAAGTATCATGCCGACCTCATGAGGTTGAGACACTCCCGAAAGGTTTGCATGATGCCCCGACGAGTTACTCGTGCATTATGACGACAAATGTCTTCTTTAAGTGACATGCCATCCTTAAAGGGTTAATCTTGCTAAGGCGGGGCTAGCCCCGCCTTTAAAACAAAATATTAATAAGAACATCTTAATGGTCTGATTAAGATAACGCTTTAAACGTTTGTCCTCTGACCTGGGAGAGCTATCCCGTGCGTGACCAAAACAGAGCATACTTTCATTGCAGTGTGTTGCAACTACCAGTATTAGCTGCCATAGATTTGGGCTTATGTTTTGCTCATAATATATAAATAAAGTGATCTCTTAAACATTGTACCTTATTTAGAAAATAAATCAAAATGCACTAAGTTCATTATTTGGCTATTCTTCTAATTTTTCTCCTTTGGCTGTCAGATTGAGCAAAGGAGTTCCACTTATTTGAATTTGGCGATTTGACCCAGTATTTCAATATAGGTTCTGAAAGAAATTGTTCATCATCATCTAGTATAAGATCAATTTACTAAACACACCCAAAATAATTGATTTCATGGGCTATGGCTATCTTAACCAGGTGGAAGACTGCCTGGACTTACAGTACAGCCTGCATAACACACCCAGCCCGTTTTCACAGGTCACTCAGCCTGGAATACAGGGCTGTTCATTAGCAGGACTGTGTTTTCACTATAGCTTTTATATAATCATATTTGCGATTTTTATGTGATATTTGCTAAGAATAAACTCATATATAGGATATAAGTAGTATAGTATGTATCGGAACGGGACTATAGTTAACTACTGTTTATTACTCAATCGACCTACAGCCAATCAGAGGCCTCCATTTGGTCACGTGACCCCCTCATTTGCATAATTACGTAATAGGCCACGCCCCCTCATTTGCATAATTACGTAATAGGCCAAGCCCCCTTGATCACCAGCCATTCAGGGGCCGCCATTTGGTCACGTGACCCCCTCATTTGCATAATAGGCCACGCCCCCTTGATCACGTGACCCCCTCATTTGCATAGTAGACTACGCCCCTTTGATCACCAGCCAATCAGAGGTCGCCATTTGGTCACGTGACCCCCTCATTTGCATAATAGGCCGCGCCCCCTTGATCACGTGACCCCTTCATTGGCATGATAGGCCACAACAACATCACGTGGCTATCTTTGTTTGTAAACAACACCACGTGGCTCTCTTTGTTTGTAAACAACACCGCGTGGCTCTCTTGTTTGTAAATAACACCTACTAAGTTTAGTCATAGGTAGCAGTAGTGTTTGTAAATAACGCCTACTAAGTTTTCAGTCATAGGTGTCTAGAGCAGCAGCAGCAGCAGCATCTTCAGCAGCAGCAGCAGCAGCAGCCGCGTCATAAGTGTCTAGAGCAGCAGCCACGTCATAGATGACTAGTGCAGCAGCAGCAGCAGCATCTTCAGCAGCAGCAGCAGCGTCATAGGTGTCTAGAGCAGCAGCCGCAGTAGCAGCAGCGTCATAGGTGTCTAGAGCAGCGGCAGCAGCATCTTCAGCAGCAGCAGTAGCAGCAGCGGCAGCAGCAGTAGCAGCAGTAGCATCTTCAGCAGCAGCAGCGGCAGCAGCAGTAGCAGCATCAACAGCATCTTCAGCAAAAGCAGCAGCAGCCGCGTCATAGGTGTCTAGAGCAGCGGCAGCAGCATCTTCAGCAGCAGCAGTAGCAGCAGCAGCAGCAACATCTTCAGCATCAACAGCATCTTCAGCAAAAGCAAAAGCCCGTAACTTAGCATCATGTGCATCAGCCATAGCCGTAACAGCGACACTGCGACTAGCATAAGCAAAACAGGCTATTTTTTTAGCAGCTGTACAAGCATTTATAGCATTAGCCCTAGCAGCAGCCGCAACAGCGACACTTTTAGCAGACGTTGCAGCATCAGTAGCAGCAGCATCGGTAGCAAGAGCGGAAACAGTAGCAAAAACATTAGCAGCACGAGCAGCAGCGGCGAGAGTAACAGCAGCGTTGTTAGCAGCATTGGCAACTTCGTATGCAGCATGTGTAGCACGAACAGCGATACGAGCTTCACGTTTTGCACGAGCAGCAGCAATAGCTGCAGAAGTAGCCATCACACTTTCCAGCCACCCGTACGAATCTTGATAAAAACCAACCTCCACCTTGCTACTTGTTAACTCATGTGGTGTTGTCGCGGCTCTGTAGTAGTGTTGGGATTGCTCACATTCGGTAGAACGTAGAGTGATTCTTGATGACGCCATGCTGAAGGTGGTAGAAGAAGTGTGTGGGACCCATGTTTCACTCTCGCTTATGTACTAGGCTCCGAGATAAGCTTCTTAACTCAAGAGGAAAACTCTCACTAGGAAGGCGACCAGCTGTCTACCTGTGTAGGTGCGGGTTCGTTACATCTTTAATCCTGTTCGACCCCCCGAGGAAATAGATGAAAAAAACAAAAGACCATCTTTCAAGCACTCGAATCCGCAGTCAGTAGGAAGCTATAAGGAGCTTAACTTGTGTTTGATATAAGCTGTCTACCACACGCACGCGCTTGTAGTCACAGCTAGAGTGGCAGACTTCCGTCCGCCCGCTGGCGCATGACAATCGACTTTAGACACCCCCTGTAGTTTTTTTTTTGCATACACAGTTGACTAGCATCTTAATCTCTTACCCAGCTATAAGCCCATATACATGTAACGCGCATTACTCCTCTTTATGGTAATTATCAGATCGATTTAAGGGTGGAAAAGGCTTAGGTGATTTAGGTCCCTCTCTAGCTGAAAACAGGCTTAGACCATAGCATGTAGGCAGCCGGCCGCGTTAAACACCCCCTGTAGGTTTTTTTTTTTTTTGTATACACTCTCGATCCCCTCTCTAGGTGAAAACAAAGCTTAGAAGATGCGGTGATCCGGCCACCGGCTGGCGCGTCACACCTGTCGTTAATCACCCCCTGTAGGCTTTGTATACACTCTCTAGGTGAAAACAAAAGCTCCCTCCGCGGGCTGGCGCGTCACACCTGTCGTTAAAACGCCCCCTGTAGTGTTAGTATACACAGTTGCCCCGCCTTATCTATTCACCAGCTATAAGCCCATATACGTGTACATGTGATTTTTGATACCCTCTCTGGAATAGGGTGGGGCTCAAGGTGAAAACAAGATTAGACCATTCGCTCTCTCAGCTATATAAAGAGCCTCAATTGTTCTTGCAACAGCACTTCACCACCGGTACACTATCAGTCACGAGGCAGATGTTTGCGGTATGGGTCATACAGGTTACCTACTAATAGCGGTTTGGTGAGTAGATCACTTTTTTTCCCCTAAAAAAAACAACAATAACCCCCCACTTATGACTCAGGTATGTATATGTAGCACTGTTAGTGTAAGTACACAGTAGAATCTACTGTACTATAGACTCAACCCTCTGAAGACGGTGGAGCGCGTTAATGCGCAGGTCTGTGTCGGCGTCACTTGTTTTTTATTCTAACTAAAAAAGAAAAAAAGTCAGAAGTCAATCTACGACCTATCAGAGACAAATTTGTGATAAGTTCAAACTAAATAAGAGACAGTTTGAGCGTCTCTTAGTCGCTGTCAAAGATGCGAATAACGAACGCGCTGAGGGCGGGGTTCAGGTCACGTATAGTTCCCCGCTCTTTCGTCAGATGGCGCCATAATAGGGGTTTTGTACATTCCTACGATGCTCGCGAACATTTCAACGCATAATGAGCTATATAGGCAACAAAGTGCGCTTCTGAATATATTAAAATATAAAAAACAATTCAATATTGTGTATTTCTGATAGAAATGAGGCAGTTTCTTTGAATACCAACTAAACTATAGCGAGATGAAAAATACCACACCATATCTAAGGCTTTATAAAAGATACATAGTCAGAAACTCTCGCCGAGTCGGCAATCTGAAAAACGGATCAACTCGTTTTGACTCGTTGTGCCACAAGGGCCCCCATCCAACGGGGGCCCTTTGAGGTCAGTCTGTCAAACCACAGTGATCCATGCTGCTTAACACTAGGCGTAATTAATTACGCCCATGTTGTGCAGCATCTAACCAACTGACAGTGTCAGTTGGTTGGCCCCTCTTTAGGGGCCACACAATAAAATAAAGAATAGAGGCCTAAGGGAACGTTCACAAGCGTCTCCCCTTCCTATGGGGTGGGTGGGTCTTTGGGTTTAGTGACAAAACAGCGACATGTGAGTAGGAGTTTGCGTGTCAGCTCTCTTTTTTTTCTTTTTTTTTCCAAGTCTACATATTATTTATGATTAAAAAATTTAAAAAAAAAACCCACGATAATATAGTGCGCTGATCAAAAACTGAATAGAAAAATAACCAAAAATAGGTTGGGGAAATCTCTGCTATGTAGCTGATCGGTCGTTGTCACACGGTGCAGAAAATTTAATTTTTTTTTTTTTAGAAAATCTATATTAGGACCACAGACGGGGCACATGTGTCACTTGTCGAATATAAGAGATACCAATGGGCCTTGTCGAATTTAAGAACTAGGTCTTGGCCATTGGCATTGTCTATTTTGAGAAGTAGTCTTGCCCGTCTTGCCCCTTGTCGCCAACTCCCAGCACCCCCTGTGTCTCTTTGTCCATATTGGCTAAAAACAGGACATTGTTGCCTTGGCTATTTTACCCCCCGTCTGGGGATCTTATTACTTAATCACCTCGTCTTGACCCTGTGGGGCAGTGGGTATATGGAATAACCGTGTCCAGGTGTACTCTATCTGACACATAACCGAAGGTTACTGAGTTATGTAATAATACCTGACCTATGAGGCCGCCAGTCAGTTTGCCGTGATTATTTTGACACACTCTCAGTTACTCGTAGGACATCTAATACATAATTAGACTCAGCATCATATAAGACAGTCTCGGCCACGCCGGCTGCATATCGGACCAGGGGGATAGTCTGGCAGCGACTCGCCACCCCGTCCACAAGCTGTGTACAGCACCCCGTTTCTCTTTGTCCATATTGGCTAAAAAACAGGGCATTGTTGACTTGGCTATTTTACCCGTCTGGGTCTTATTATTTAATCACCTCGTCTTGACCCTGTGGGGCAGCGGGTATATGGAATAACCGTGTCCAAGCGTACTCTATCTAACACATAACCGAAGGTTACTGAGTTATGTAATAATAACTGACCTATGAGGTCGCCAGTCAGTTTGCCGTGATTATTTTGACACACTCTCAGTTACTCGTAGGGAATCTAATACATAATTAGACTCAGCATCATATAAGACAGTCTCGGCCACGCCGGCTGCATATCGGACCAGGGAGATAGTCTGGCAGCGACCCGCCAGCCCGTCCACAACCTGTGTACAGCACCCCGTGTCTCTTTGTCCATATTGGCTAAAAAAACAGGTCATTGTTGACTTTGGCTATTTTACCCGTCTGGGTCTTATTATTTAAATCACCTCGTCTTGACCCTGTGGGGCAGTGGGTATATGGAATAACCGTGTCCAAGTGTACTCTATCTAACACATAACCAAAGGTTACTGAGTTATGTAATAATAACCGCCCTATGATCCTATGAAGTCGCCAGTCAGTTTGCCGTGATTATTTTGACATACTCTCAGTTACTCGTAGGGTATCTAATACATAATTCGACTCAGCATCATATAAGACAGTCTCGGCCGCGCCAGCCGCATATCGTACCAGAGGGATAGTCTGGCAGCAACCCGCCATCCCGTCCACAATCTGTGTACAGCAGTCTGGACCAGACCACCAACTCTGGGTATAGCATTCGGGATGACTGGAGCAAGACTGGATCTAACCCTTTAATAGTCGCATAGCGCTTTAATGTGCAGTGCCCGTTGTCGTCATAAGCCATGAATGCAGCACTCAGAGTTCCTCACCAGGGCTGCATGCATGCATACACTGGCATATCGACAAAGAGCGTAGCGCATTAAAGCACTATGCTACCTTTAGCATTAAAGCGCTGAGGGGTTATTTTTTGATAGTGTAGAACCAATATCTGTCTAATTAAACCCCTTATCAGTGCTGGTTTTTTTTCACATACAAAAGAATTAGGTAATGGCGCTCCGCCATGTATTGGATAACCACTGCAGCGCGACTCTGAAAAGCGGTGGCGGTGAATTTCCATTTAGATCCTAAAAAGGGGGGCGGTCAGATGTCGTCAAGGCCCTGATAAGTAGGGCAGTTCAAATCATATGATTACATTGAGCTAATTTTCTTGCTGAAAGGAATGAATAATTGTATTTGTATAAAATTCACACACACACACACACACACACACACCCGCCCACCCACACACACACACACACACACACACACACACACACACACACACACACACAGACACAGACACACACACACACACACACACACACACACAAACACACACACACACACACACAGGACACCTGATGATCTCCACACGATGACCTGATTGCCCTTCCTAAAAAAAAAAAAACCACAAAAATCCCAACTCGATCTACCTACTCAACAGGGTTTCAGTGTAGAGCGTATTAGGGGTTTTTCTGATGCGTATATTATATTGAGATTGATTTTCAACTTTTGTGATCAGTGGTTGGTCCTTAAAAGGACCGTTTGGTAGAGAGAGAGGGTCGCAGGGACCTTGCTGCTGAAGCGGAGGGCGTGGTCATAACGCGTGGTAGTCCTTCAGCAGCTCCTCCAGCACGGCAGGCGGTAGTCCTTCCTCCATGCAGACTTGCTGCTTGACTCGCTCCACGCACTGGCGGATGAGTTGATCAGTGACGTTCGCGATCAGCTCATCCACCACACCCTCTGCTTCAGCAGCAGTCCGCTGTCTCTCCTCTCTCTGTAGCGAGGCTACGAACTGCTTCTCCACGGCCGCATCGATCATAGATCGAGAAACGGCCACGAAGTTCTGTCTCTCCGCCTCCTCTCTCTGTAGCACGGCTACGAATTCCTTCTCCACGGCCGCATCGATCATAGATCGAGAAAGGGCCACGAAGTTCACTCCGTGAGCCATTTTGTCGAACTGACTTCCTAGCCGCCTGAGAGATGCTGACGTCACACTATTTTCGACGACGCTATGACGCGCACGAGGTAGACAGACGACGTCGTTTCACTTCCTTATTTGGAGTTTGGGACCTTGTGACACCGAAGTCATACCGTACGGTCGCGATAAAGCAACTAGTGTTAAAAAGCGCGCCGGTCTTGTATAAGCGCCGGAGTATAAGAGCCTCCAAATGTTTTTTCTCAAGCACTAAAATCGCGACTTTGAATAAGCGCCAGCGCCTGGCTTGTATATAGCTCCTGAGTAAGAACTTCACCGAATTGAAAAGCGCTCCCTCAGAGCCCTTAATCGCGACAGTACGGTACAAATCTGATGTCAACCCGCGCCAAAACCAAAAAGGGTGTTCCGGTCACACGTACCTACGACAAGCGACCTTCAGCTATCACCACGTGAAGAGTTGGAAATAAATTTTGTACGGCAAGAAAACTGAAAACTGATAACGATTCCATTAGATAAGTATTTGGTTCCAATCTATGGCGAGATATTTCCACCAGAGCGATTGATTTATATGTCTGTAAGGTTCAGCTCTCCAACACTCTCCAATATCCGCCGGTGCACGACGGTCGCCGCCCATCATTAGTGACAACTAAACTTCTGCTGGAGAGTGAAAGTTACGTTGAGTCTTGAGGTGCGCAGAGATACTATCTGCCGCAGCCTGATTTTAGTTCCACGCTATTTAGATAACCGCCCCATTTAAAATCTCTCTCTCGATCCTAGAAAAGGAAAAAAAGGCTAGAGTTTATCATGGACGCGTCTCAGTTTTAGTCAAGCCGTAAAGTGAAGAACCCGAGCTTGTACATATACCCACGTGAGGAGTGACATAGCGGGGCGTTCAGTTAGTACTGAGTCTATAGTCAAGGTCAAGTTCCACTCTCTAAACAGAGCTTTAGCGACTCCGTCATCTAGACTAGACCGCGCGCGCGATTTTTTTTGCTGAAGCAGCTAATCGATGGAAACGTAGAGAAGACGTACTCAATCAAAAACTGCTTCAGAGGCTTGTTATCAGGTATTATCAGTTAAATCAAAATATTTCAAAACATCCAGAAAAGCAGAATGACATGTCCTACGGGCTACAGCCGGGCACTGACGAGCAGACGCCGCTGACGTCATTTCAATCAGGTCGCAGCGCTTTTTAGACACCTTTTCTGTAGGACCCGTCTCATACCTTAGTATATAATACCGTAAACGCCGGGTGATTAGTATATGATCACATTGACAGTCGCGGATCCACGAAGAGGCTGGATAAGCCACGAGCGGACCCGCGACTGCAATGTGACATAATCTTACCATGCGCTTTGTTTTGTTTTTGTTTCTATTTACAACAGCAAACATTTCAAAAGCCTATTGTTTTTTTAAAATGATGAAAAATCGGCCCAAAAAAAAGTAAACATTTTAGAGCTAAATTTGTGGAGGATAGCCGGACATGCTGATGTCACTAGACCCCTAAATTCGATATGGTGACATGGTCATTTTCTTAAAAATCGATACGACGACACGGACACGGACATCTAAGTGACATGGGCCATGGGGCATTTCTTGAGTCCGACATGTGACATGGACCATAGTGACATGAGGAAAAAAAAATGTTCGAAGAGTGCATCAGAAAAAGTACCATTTCAAACCTAAGCATTTCGCCAAATTTTTTTTTTTTTTTTTTCTTGGATGGTACCCGGCTTTGCGGTGTCTGGGTCCTTAAAAATGTACCAGAATGCTCAAATTCGGGTTCTAAATATTTTCAAAAAACGTTTTCTCCCTTAGTGACGTGTGACACGGGCATTTCTTAAATTCGACATACGGCTGCATGGGGAGGACCCACCCGTCAAGGGCCCCATGATGACTCATACCCGCCGCGTTCAGTCAATCAACCGAGATCTTTTTCTGTGGTGGTGTAGAAGGATCTCCCCCCTGAGGTTACAAAGTCACCTCTTTATTTAAGGGGCTACGAGCCGCAAAGTCGCTTTCGCAAAGTCGCAAGAAATATTCAAGTCAAAAAGTCAAATTCATCAACTATCAGTACAGTCGTTTGAAAGTCATCAAGTCACCGAAAAACTCCTCTACAGTCACCTCCGACTCGCCTCCTCCCTACCCCCCTAAAGGGGGGTAGGGAGGAAGCGATTCCCTAGAGATCAGATAATTTTTTTTTTTTCTCCCGAGCAGACCCCAAAAGCCCCCCCCCCTCCCCCCCAAGTGCCCGCCCACCCCATAAATAGTGCCCCCCTCCCCCCCCCTCCCCTCCCCATGCATCTTAAAGTGCCCCCCTCCCCCCCTCCCCTCCCCTCCCCCCTTATAGAAGCCTCCCATTAGCTAGTCCAAGTCATGTGACCAAAAGGGGGGCGTGGTCTGTCTATTGTCTATATTATGCAAATGAGGGAGGGGGTCAGGTCACGTGACCAAGGGGGTGTGGGCTATTTTCCAAATAAAGAGCGCTTCCGGTCACGTGACCAAGGGGGTGTGGTCCTATTATGCAAATGAGGGGGTCACGTGACCCATTATTATGCAAATGAGGGAGTCACGTGACCAAATGGAAGCCACTGATTGGCTGGTGATCAAAGGGGCGTAGTCTACTATGCAAATGAGGGGGTCACGTGATCAAGGGGGCGTGGCCTATTATGCAAATGAGGGGGTCACGTGACCAAATGGCGGCCCCTGATTGGCTGGTGATCAAGGGGGCGTGGCCTATTACGTAATTATGCAAATGAGGGGGCGTGGCCTATTACGTAATTATGCAAATGAGGGGGTCACGTGACCAAATGGAGGCCTCTGATTGGCTGCAGGTCGATTGAGTAATAAACAGTAGTTAACTATAGTCCCGTTCCGATACATACTATACTACTGATATAGATCAGTACGTCACCTTCCAACTTATGGATGCAGTATGTGCCTGATCCACTGCATTTTTGAATAATCACATGTTTAAATTGGTATTTTATCTGATGGGACAACCATAAAAGCGTACATGTATACATGTGCTTGATTGAGATAACGAAAATGTTTATAATCCAAATATCCCTTATTCTTCACAGCAATTATTTTCTCATCAGTGGGAAGTCTGTAAATGGAAAAGCATGTACACTACTCTCCAAATACTTTTACTATATGTTAATTTTTTTTAGAAATACTTGAGATATTGATTTGCTGCATGGTTTGTGTACCAGAGCAGGGTGGTAGCTGGAAGATGGCTCACTACCACGCGGCCCTCGTTATGGCTGACGTCATCCTCACCGTACACAGGGAGGGAGACGTCGTCACAGGCTACATCGTCAACGACATGACCCAAGACCTCAGGATTAATGCAGCACAAATGGAGATCTACAGATGGGACAGTAAAGATACTGTTATACCTGAAACACTCTCAATGCAAACTCATGTATTTGTAAGTATTATCTTTTAATTTGTAAGTACACTGTAAGAAGTTACTGTATTTAAACAGCACAATGTGCTGTACATTTACAGCACTTATTGCTGTAGTTGGTATTACAGCACTATTTGCTGTATAATTACAGCATTATGTACTGTAAATTGGGTCTCCGGCACTGTTGCTGTAAATTTACAGTACATTGTGCTGTAGATTTCCGCCACTAGGTGGCAGCAGTAGACCATTTCTGTATAAATTATTCCACCCAACCCTTTCCAGAGTCAAATAAAACCTCACTAACTCTCAAGACATCGTAGAATAAGAATGGATAAGAGAGACTGAATGGAGTTATCATAAAGTGTATTGATATTTGCATAATTGTGTTGAATAATACAAAAAAACAGCAAAAGTATAGAATAGACACCACATTGGTGGGAAAAGTTAAATGCTTAAGTGCCCGGCCTGGGGAAAAGCTGGTATCACATACGGTTCAGCTGTATTGGAGCAGGATTAAACCATTACATTGTGTAGTGTGTATTATCCTAGCTTAGATTGAACTATTATGCAGGAAAGTACTCTCCATGCATGCGTATTAATTGATATAAATTGATGAGAACAACAATATGAAACCTACAGAAGAATTTGCGGTAACTTTACAGCACCCAGTTGCTGTACATGTACAGCAAAATCTACTGGAACAAAAGTTGCCAGCAACTTTTTCTGTAGATGTACAGTAGAAGTTGCTGTAAATTTACAGTAGAAGTTGCTGTAAATTTACAGTAGAAGTTGCTGTAAATTTACAGCAAGTCAGTTGCTGTACACCTACAGCAAAATCTACTGGAACAAAAGTTGCCAGCAACTTTTGCTGTAGGTGTACAGTACTTACTTCTTACAGTGTATTATCTTTTAACCCCTCCCAGTAAACGTAAAATAACGTGTTTTTTTTGTTAGCTGGGACCCCTATCCCAACTAAGAAACATTGTCTGTGAACGCTATATATTATATATAAGACTGATTAGCAACTTTACAAAACAAAACAGACAATCATTTTTAATTAGTCTTCTAACTCTCTATATGTAGTTCTAGAAATATATATATAATGTTGGGCACCACACTATCTGGGTATTTGTACATGTATCTCATTTTAAAAATCGATGATGGATACCATGTCGCTTTAACCCTAGTAAAGGAAATATTTCAGCTACCGTAAAACCTCGTGTATAGTCATGGCTAGCATGCAAGTCATATTGCCAGTGTGGCTTATGGGATACGCAAGTTTTTAGATGTATACTATATTACTGAAGTTGGCATAATCAGAATCCCTGTGAGGCCTATAGAATATTCCCAAAATCTAGATGCGACTAAGACGTAAGCTAGGCTTGTAAGTGAGGTTTTACGGAATGTTCAGGGGTAGATACTAACATTTTCAGCCATGGGCCACCCAGGCCCATAGCTTCAGTTGTCTACGGGCCCGCACCTACAACTGTGGGCCCGGAATAACTATTTTACTTTTCTCAAAGAGAAAATGATAGCAATCCCTGACTATTTCAAAACTGAACCAAAAGGGCCGACTTCCCAGTGATTTCCTCTTTGCAATGACATATGGCTTGACTATATACCTCTGTATAGATTTTCCTAAAAATTTGTTAACCTGGAGGTCCATAGAAAGGTAAATGTAAGGTAAACTGCGGCCCGGAACCAAAGTATGGGCCATTGGCCCCGGGGGCCAGCGGTAGTGTCTACCCTGTATGTTAGCCATAGTTACATTATTATGTACATTAGGGAGTAGTTATTTTTCAACAACAGGTGGGAGTGGGTTGGTGAATTATTATTTCTTTTTTTTTTTGGGGGGGGGGGGGGGGGGGAACCAAAAAGATTTGGACCCCTTGAAGGCGGGGGGAACCAAAGAAATATGGGACCCTCTCGAGAGGGGTCCAAAAATATCCCACCCCTTTTTAGTGAAAAAGCGAGCGCATTACTATAGTTCAGAGAGCAAATGAATTTGGACCCCTCCCACGGGGGGGGGGGCAAAGATTTAGACCCGCTTGCGTGAAAATCCACAGACCCCCCCCCCCCCCTGTTGTTAGAAAATGACCACTCCCTTATGTTTGTATTTCCAGAAATCTCAGTCAGTGACAAAGGCATTTGTACAGGACCTGACTAATTCAACAGCTTATGGAACCTGCCCTGGACCCGAATGGTGCTATCTAAAATTTCATGTCTCTGGGTTTGACAAGAACATCGATATCCCCGCTGTAGAGCTGAATCTCACACCATTTAACAAAATGAAGGGCTTGAAACCCACAAACATCAAAGTGGTAGGTGCACAGAGCTTAGGGATTGGCGGGGATTGGTCTTTTTTACCTTTATTTTTCAATCAAGTGTTTACAACATGTTGCTTTTCATATTTTACAAACACATTGTGGACAAAACAGATGGACAAGATAGGACAAAACAAGGGTTCACAAGATCTTTGGTAAAATAGTGCATGAAACATTTGAGATGAATGATGAGACACGAAATAAAGTACTACATGCTCTCCAATAGTAGGCCTATCTGCAAATCAGCAAACCGTTTCAACTTTCCCTCTCTCTTTACAATGTTTGTCTGTCTAAGTAACTTGGGATTGGTCATTTTTAACAGTGGGATCAGTGGATTTGGTCGGGGGGACGAACTCAGGCTCCGGCTTCGTGGGATAGTGCTCCTGTCCCCACTCGTGAAATACAGGTCCACGAGTTTTAGGCTGTTGGCTGGGTCATGCGTGAAATGCGGCCCAGGGCCCACCAAGTGAAATAACCCAGTCAACAGCCTAAAACGAGTGTTCCTTTGTATTTATATTTTATCTTTTCCGATTCAGATTAACAAATTTATGACAGAGAGAGCCTAAAACAGCTTCTTTCTACATCGTTCAAATGTAAACAAACCGCCATTTTGATGACGTCACAGGGCCGTGAAATACGGCCATCGCTTATTTCACAGTGGGTGTTAAATATATCGGGGTGGACCCCTAAAATCGACGGGGCGACATGAGCATTTATTAAAATCGACAGGTGACATGGGGACCCCCCATCTAGACCCCTAAATATGGCACTCCTTGGTTAAATCAATGAAGCGCTCGTATTTGATAAAAAAATAAAACAGAGACGGTATCAACGGGCCTTGCCATTTGTCTATGCATCGATCTGGTGAGACTTATCCATGAATGTGTAATCACTCATATTGTAACAGGAGCTGGTGGCGGAGAAGAACGCTGATCATCATTTCGCCGTCTGGACCTCATGTGAGAACAGTTCGCCCTTCATGTGGGTAGAGGCGCGGGACATTCCCGGCTGGTTCTATGTTAACGGGGTGACCTACGACTGTGGTTCAACTCCTGGTAACTGGCAGAAACACTACTTTTACGCAATTGACCGATGGTTGGACCCAACGACGCTGAAAAATGCGATTACGTTCACCTCACTGGCTGACATTTTGTTGACTGATTAATGTTGTTGTTGTTGTTGTTGTTGGTAAATTTTATTACTGGCATGATGTTGGTGGGATACAAAGGACGATTTTTATCAAAATGCCAAGAAGTAGTAAAAGATAATACTTCAGAGAGAGGTAGAGTTCATGTAGTTAGCAATATATATAGGGGAGTTTCTCATGAGTCTATATACACATATATATATCTGGTGTCTACCATAAAGGGGTCCAGTACTAGTCTTTTCATGATGAGTATCATTTCATATAATGTAGTGATTGTCTGTTAATCAGACCTATGTGATTACTAATTTACTCAATTAATTTGAGCAGTTTCTATGAACATGACACACGGCATGAAATGTCCCATTAATTAAACAGTGTTGCAGAAATTACACCGGCACATCAACTTTTGCCAATGTAAAGTCCTAATGGCCGATGTGAAGATCTGGTCATAAAGGCTGGCCATGATCTCAGCTTTCCAAAAGTGAAAGAATTTTTCAGATATTTCTACTAAAAGCTGAGCTAGGTTCTTACAACCGATATACTTCTTTTTACTGAATAAAACGATATTCAAACAATTTTGTCATTATTAAAGAAACATTATAAATCATTTTTCAGTTATATATCAAGAAGTATATCTAGTACAATTGTACAAAATATGCTGTATGAGTCAATGTGGCCTGTGTAGAAGGCAAATGACCTGTGTAAGATCTCACTACAGAGGCCACATTGGCCTGTGTGCATAAAAAGTTTTTGGCAACACTTTTATTAGTACCATAAAACCTCGCGTATGAGCCACGGCTAGTACCCGAGTCAGATCTCTGGTGCGGCTTGTAGGATCGGCACAAAGTCCAGGTGTGGCTAATACGCAAGTTTTTGCTCCTATAGTACAGTACCAAAGTCACCATAATCAGATCGCTGGTGCGGCTTATAGCATCGGCCCAAAGTCTGGGTGCGGCTTATACGCGAGTTAGGCTTATACGTGAGGTTTTACAGTGGTGCTTATAAATATTGTATTTATTGCTCAAATGTCATTTATGTAGGCCAGTCTTTGCGAAAATATGCAGTACGTGACAATGTCCTTCTAAAATGCCACCGGTCCAGCAGATTCACTAGTGTAGCAGGACCGAATGTCCAGTCACATGTTAGACTTTTCTAAACTATAATAATTTAGTTGGTCTCTAAACCTGAAATATGTTTGTCAATATACTGTGTGAATCTATGTATTTATCCTGATTTAGCCAAAGATAATTATAAATAAAATGTATTTTCAAAGGACAAAAATATTCTGTACTTAAAGTACATAAATTGTCAGATATGTGGCCATCCGGCCTTCAAAATGTAGCCGGTCCTGCAACATTGAAAATTTGAAGGACCGAATGTCCTGTGAGATGAAAAAGTTTTCGCAAAGACTGTGTAGGCACATATGTTTAAGTGGCTTTAAGGTAGGTTGCGGCTATTGCAGAATGGACTACTACGCATCATTCTGCGCATATGGCTTGAACATGTCAGAATAATGCCATTTTTAGTAGGCCTATGCCCAGCATGGTTCCCTCTGCCCGTATTAATTTTCAGATGATTCTGAGCAAAATTGAGCATTTTATAGCACATTCTATTTTGATGTGCTAATTAAAGGAGTTCACGAGTTTTCATTTGTGAAGTAGTTAACGGCATAAGGAATAATATAAAAGTGAAGTAATCACTTCAAAATATCCAAACCTACATGACAATGACACTTTATACGAAGATTGTTAGAAATGTACCCATAATACAATGCTTTAAATATGTGATTAAGCCCATTTTTTTTCCATTACATTTTTTATTTCAAAGGGCCAAAACCCTCAAATTATGCACGGCAACCCATATCAAAATTACTTTTATCTGTTGGAAGAAGATCTAAACAACTTTTTGAGGAAGTCTAAGAAAAATCTGATGACTTTTACTACTAATTTTTCTTTATCATGTAGGCCTAAATAAATAATGACAATTTTTTCCTACTCTTATCCTTAGTCTAACATTTCCCCCCAATATGCAAAGTGATAAAGTTACAAAATTATTTTTAGAATAAAAGTGTATAACTATGCGTTTATCATATAAAGTTTCGAAATTCTAAGGGCATTGGTTGATAGGAAATAAAATCAGACAAATTTGACAATATTCAATTTTTTTCAGTGTAAAATCAAATTACTTTTATTTTCAAAATTCCATATTTTAAAAAGTGGTGCGGCAAGCCCTACTTTTCTTTTCATTCTCCATTTTCAAATGATTTAGGGTACTCACAGAAAAGAAATTGGGGAATTCTGATGACTTTGATTCAATGGGATCGACCCATCTTAAGTGACATTTACTCAAATTAAATATGCTTAAATGTTCCTTTAAGTATATTTAAATCAATCAATTAATTCATGCAGTGGAATAGAGGGTTAATAGCTACCCCTTTTATGACCGCGCCTTTAAAACGATTCAACAACTTCAGGATAAAATTTGCAAAAACCCCACCTTTAAGATCCCTGGATCTGGAGCCAAAGCTCTGAGAAGATCCTTCTGGTCTGGTTAGGCACTTCACAGCTACAGTCACTTGGCTAGCTTTAAAATCTTACCACCACCTCCTTTAAGACGACCCCCCACTTTTGGGGTCCTGCCAAAACCCAAACCCCCTCTAAATCACCCAAATTACAGCTTTTAAATTATTTTTCCGTAAATTTTTTATAGCATACACTATACAATCAATATCACCTTCCAAAGCTAAAGAAGGAAAAGTTAACAAATGTTACCAATTCGTTGATATACTTTTTTTGGGGGGGGGAATTTTTCCATATCAAAATCGTCAAAACCCTGCCTTTCGGACGACCCCCAGGTCTTTAACTCTTGGTCATCATGATGCATGAATGCAGCCCTGGCGAGCCCTGGCTGAATTTAAGCATCATGCTGACCCTTTGGGGTTGAGACACTCCTGGACGGTCGGCATGATGCACAAATGTAGCACACATGAGTTACTCATGACAACAAATGTCGCTTTTTAGCCACATTTGTCAGTAAAGGGTTGAGATATAAATCCGTCTAGTAGGAAAAATAAATCCCAAAATAGATCCGTCATAGAGGCAGGGTTTAATGGTATAGTATTTGTCTTGTATGACAATCACTGGCGTTGAAATAGACCTTTGTGCACCGTTCTATGCTGCACTAAATTAGACACAGCTTTCAAGCATGAGTGCCCAATTCAGACACATTTGGCCCATGCATAGGGCATACTGGTGACCCTCTAAGAATAAGTTAAATGTATCACTGGGTTCAATGTGTAGCTAAATCTGTAATAAGGTCAATGTATACTTACCATAAAACCCCACCTTTAAGACAAATTTTATTTGGGATTTGTTTTTCCTACAAGATGGATTTTCCCAGAGGTTAAGGGGTCATTTTAAAGGTGGGGTTTGAATACATAGCTTAGAGAGAAATCGATTTAATTGCTTTTTCCTACAAGAATTTTCTTTTCTCAAACTAGGGGGTGGTATTAAAGGTGGGGTTGTCTTAAAGGCAGGGTTTTATGGTATATCCATTACATTTCAGTTTATGGACTCAAGGGGCATTCGAAATCAGTCTATATAAAAAGTTTTTAGCCTTGTAGGACATTTGGTTCTACAGCTTTGTTATTCTGCGTGCCCAGCTAAATTTTTGCAGGCTCGGATACCCAGAGGAAATGATTGTATTAAAAAAATCATTATAACGCTAGAATTTACATAGGAAGTGATGATGAATAGAGGTTTCTGGTATATTCAAATCAGGGTGTTCCAGGTCCGAGTCCCCAGCCCCCGCCCCCCAAATTCGCCCATGCTGGTCCCATATGTATATGATGGGAAATATAGGCTATATCATAGCAAGTTCCTATTTTTACACCCTAAAACTATGTAGGGAGCTATGTAGTGGGGGGGGGGGTCTAAGGCTTTTAAGTATATACACATGGGGAGGGATATGGGGAGGGATATGGGGAGGGAGCAGAATAGGCAGGGACGGTAAGAAGCTAGGAACAGGGATAGGTCAGGTGAATAACTTGCCAGGAGAATGTGCATTCACCCCTTACTTTGTGTTTCCAAGCTACTGTAGCACTGGGGCCAATAACTATATTGTATTCAATTATTGCCCAGCGAATTTCAACTGTTGCCCCATTTAGGAATTCTGAAAATGCACAGCCATACGGACGCCCAGTTCCAGAATTGTACCAGATCTGACATTGCGTGTGACATATACATGTACTACTATGTCCGGGTTGAATAGTTAATGCTATATCATTTTTTAAACTTCACTTTCTCTTTTTAAACAGAGCAATGCTCTATTTATATCTTTAATACAGGTTTTTGAATTTATAAAGTATTTTATTTCACCAAATGATCTTCTAAATTACGATACATGTATTCAAACAATGAGATCAATATGACAGCTGTTATCATCACAATTGATTGTATGATGTTGTTTACAGACTCATCTATCGATGCAAGTATGACTATCTCAAAACTATTAACATACAGGTTAACAGGAGGATCATCATAGCTGCCTTTATCATTGATACAGTACTTGTATAATTCATGATTTTATGTATATGAACTCAACAGGGTGTAATAGTATGCAAAATAAACATATTGTCAGTGTGAATATGAGCTCCACTTTATGTTGTTATACAGTTTAGATACAGTATTCAAGCATAATGATAAAGACCTGCTACAAATACATATAGCACTCAAGTTGTTCAGATCTCAACGGGTGTTTGCTCTAACTCCACAGGAAGTCTGTGCCACCAACTTATTGGTTTATAATATGTCAACTGTAATGCAGTGACGAGTAATGGTGTAAAAATACAAAACAACACAAGAATTAGAATCATTACATTAGCTTTAGCAATTCAATCAGTTTCAGTTTGTGCTTTTTCTATAGCTCGGTTTAATACAGGGCGAGAATTTTAGAAGGTCAGTACCAGTTGATCTGGTGGCCATGCCACCTTGGGCCCTTTTTGAGACAAAGTTCAAGGTATTCATGAGAATTGCCATATGTATATTCACACAATAAGAGTACCGTTAAACCTCGGTTATAAGCCAAATTTTATTTGGTGTTTTTATTTGCTATAAGCCAAATTTTAAGCCCCCAACTCCCCTGCAGCTCATAGGCCAATTTTTATAATGTAGGAACATAATGAAAACAGATTTCAAGCACTTTTGTTATAAGCTGAATCTTTACTCCCAAACTCACATTCGTCTTATAACCAAGGTTGGCTTATAACCAAGTTTTTCACGGTAGTAATTGAAGATCATACCTAATAGTGAGTAGATCAACATCAGTGCATCTACATTGCTGAATAAATTTCATGGGTCATCATGAGTACAAATATGCATGCAAATTAAGGTTAAACGTAGCAACATTTCTATCTCTATAAATAGCATACATGTTACGGAAGTGTTCATTTATTAGTTACAGGGTGGGGGGGGGGTGGGTTTCGACCCCTCCTGTGGTTGGGGCATAACAATTCTGACCTCTCTCTCTCTACCCCCCTGTAATTAATAAATGAACACTCCCTAAGACTAAGCAAAGATATATGGAGTATAATATGATCTATCTATAATATATTGGTTGATCAAACCCTTTGGTATATGAACTACAAAGACACCACAGGACACCACGATGAAACCAACCTTGTATTTAAGTACCATGTCATCTCATAACCATTAACATGATGCAGTGCTCTTTGCCAATAGGACCACCTACTTGGTTTTAACTCCGCTCTGCAAATCAGTTTTTCTCTTAAAAAGTAATACCTGAATTCAAACAACCACTCGATTGAATCCAGCTCATTCTCATAGAACAGACGCTGCCTAAAGATTAGGACTGTCATAGGTATCCAATTTATTTCGATTCTGATTATCACTATTTGCGTCTCGATTTTTTTAACTGGGATTAATGGTTGAAATATAAATTTTCAGTTTTTTATTACAAAAGGTAGCATATACTATATCAAGTGTATAGACATATGTACTATATTCACAACTTTTTTACAATTTTGAGTCACATTCGGAAGCCTATTTCCCCAAAGATTAGGCCTTTTAAAAGAGGCTCTTTCATCCTAATAAATAAGTTGGTTCCAATGGGGATATTTACACAATTCTTTCAGTTCTGGAAAGGTAAATTCCTGGTCAACATGTGGGCTAAGGGGTGTATCAATATGATGCTTTTATCGGAATTTCGAAAATGTTGGTGTATCAATTTGGGGGGTATCGATGACATTCCTACTAAAGATGTTAGTGCTATACTATTGGCACAAGTGGCACTGCTTCAAATGCCTATGTAAGCCTATTGGTAATATGTTAGATCCTAGTGAGTCGATGATTGTGATCAAATCTGTGCTTTAGCAACCTGTGTGTGGTTTATCATTCATTTTCAGCAATAACAGAATGTGCTATACAGGTCAAATTTACCTGAGATTCATGTTTTTTTCGTGAGGTAACATTGTGCACATCTTATATATTATGTAACTATGTAATTATAGAGAGAAAAGAGTGTCTCTGGTCTCTGGATAAATTCCTTCACTTCTAAATGGATGCATTTCTTCAATTCTGGCTGTGTCTCACAAAGTCGGGATAATGTTATAGTCTTTGACTGGGTGCCATCTTTGACTGGGTGCCATCTTTGACCTCCTGACAGAAAACAGTTTATTTAGGGCAAGTAAAGTTATATGAGAGATATAACCACCACCATTTTCTTTATTTTTATCCCTTACATATCAAAGAAGATTAAAAAGAAAAAAGTTTTCTATGGTAGCTGGCCAAAGATGGCACATGGTAAAAAGATGACACCCGGTCAAACATGTTCCCATTGACCCGATCTGGTGAGACACAGTCATGACCCAGTGGGCACAGAATTCTATTCAACATTGAATCAATGTTGAATCAACATTGTTTCAACATTGACAACTATTTATCAATGTTGATTAAATGTTCTGTGCCCATTGGGGAGCATCACTTTCCATGAATATTCTCAACATAAACTGCCAGTTGCCAAAATCATAATACATTGGCCGCCGCTGGTTAAACCTTTAAGTATGGCATGATGCCTTAATGTATCATGCCTTAGTCATCATGATGCATGAATGCAGCCCTGGTGAGTAACTTGCCAGTGCTGCATTCAAGCATCAGGCCAACCGTACAGGGTTGTGACACTTTAAAATAGTCGCACCAATGCAGCCCCATCATAACGACAAATGTCATCTTTTAGCGACATCCATCCTTAAAGGGTTAAAGATGCATACAGAGAGTGAGACCTCAGACGGCGCCATCCTTTGCTCCAGAATCCATCAGAACGTGGTCTCCTCTCTCATCCACTTTCCTCCTTCTCTCAGTTGACTTTGAGCAGCAGTTTGACCTTGGGAAGTTGTACCTGGAAAGGAAAATATAAATGTAGACCACAGGCCTTAACATACAGAGTAGTGTGATGGAGGTGTAAGTGTTCATAGGACCGTGTCTAACAAAATCAATACAAGTTGAAAGTCTCTATGACAGGCTACAATCTATGACCGGCTGCAATCTATGACCAGGTACCTATTACTGCCATGAAAGAAAACATCTTTTTTAAGGCAGAAATGGCCAGGAAAAGGTAATGGATGTTTCAAGACTTTATGCTAATTTTCATGCTAAATTTGGGGTGATAATGTGGGGTGATAATGTCTATGACCATCCAAGAAAGCAGTTGTTCTGGTAATTCTGGTAATTTATTATTTTAAAATGAAATAGTTTGTGCCAGTCATATATTTGAGCCAATCATAAATTGCAGCTGGTCATAGACTTCCAGCTTTCATTGATTTGGTGAGAAGGTATGACAGTAGAAGTACCTCATCCACAAAACATGGCTTCACTGTAGTCTGTATGTGCTTGAGCATCAGTAGAAGCACCATCTTATGCTCAAAGTGGTGAAATAAGCAGTTTGTGAGTGGGAATTTGGAAAAAAAAACATTGGCATTTTTATCAATATCAATGCCAACTACCGTAAAATCTCGTGTATATGTATAAGCTGTGGCTTGTACGTGAATCAGATTGCTAGTGCGGCCTACAGCATTGGGATAGAGTCAGGGTGTGGCTTATAAGCGAGTTTTTGCTCCTATAGTACAGTATAAAATCACCAGAATCAAATCCGTAGTCTGGCTTATAGGATGGGCCCAATTTCGGGGTGCAGCTTATGCGCGAGTTAGGCTTATACGCGAAGTTTTTATGGTAATGTTGAATCCCCATGAGTGGCCTTCTTTATGATGTACTGTAAACGTATTAATTTTTGCTCAGTACATATTTTCGCGTTTTTCGCGCACATGCTTAGGTGCGCGAAATTATAATGTGCGCGAAAATTATGCCCTAAAAATTAGCTTTCCAATGATATGTAGGACTATATATTGCTACTACTATCTATAATGCTAATGGATGACTCAATGATTGTTGGGATGTTCATTGGTGAAGAAGCATGAATAAAAATGAGTTTTTTTCTTTTCCTTCCTTACCAACCACAATAGACCCTAGTATTTAAACTTTTTTGGCTCTAATATCGTTAATAATTGTCCAATTTACACACCGTAAAAATGACATGTAGCTAAAGATGTGATGCTTACAGGTGCACGACAATTTGATTGCGCGAAAATGCCTTTATGTGCTAGGTGCACGAAAATTTAGCTGCGCGAAAATATATATGTTTACAGTACTCTTCGATAATGTTATACTGACTGGTGGACCTCGTCGACCTCAGCTACGGTCTGGCACATCTTCTTGTTCTTGGTTTCAGGCAGCAGGAACTGGAGGAAGCCGGCTCCTGCACAGAACGTGCCCAGCATGGTGAAAGGCAGGTAGATGCTCACTGCAAGCTGAAAGGGAAGTACACTTAGGGAGTGTTCATTTTTAACAACAGGGGGGTGTGTGGGTTTTCATACGGAGCATGTCAACGGGTCGAAATTTGTTACCCCCCCTCCTTACTGGTCAAAAATCAGCATGCACGTAAGCCCTTTTAAGCCCTGGTAACACACTGGCTTTTTGGCCTAAAACAGGTTACTTTTTTTTTTCCCCCTGTCCCCAAGAGAGGTCCAAATTATTTACACCCCCCTCCCGGGGTCAAGCAGTCCAAATAGTTTGCCCCTCCCCCCTGGTGACAAAAAATAATTACTCCTTTAGTAAGGCCATTTTTTAAAAAATTACTTGGATTTCTGACTTTTACAGCTAATAATAAGGGTGGTAGGAGGGGAAAAAGCTGGCCTACAGGGGGTGCTTCTTTTCCTTTTTGTTTTTTTTGTAAAATTTTCAAAACCCACCAGCAAGTAGTGATAAATGCCAAACATGTCAATAAAGTAGCTTTGATTAAAGCAGCGGCTTGTATGACAGTCAGCTTTGTTTGATACCATACATGCCTATAAGTTTGTTTTTATGAAGGCCAGGCTTATACCCAGATGTGCCTGGTACAGTAAGGTGGATGGAATGTACAGTGGTTCACTGTCTTCATGAGCTCAGTAAAGGGAGTATTCCACAGACAGAAATGGCTGTGATCCTGCCAGTCGAACGAGAAAAATCTTTTAAAAATCAAATTTCTTTTTGAAAAAATGTGGCGAGATAAATCCATTGACATAGTTTTTTTCAAAAAGAAATTCCGGTACTGAAAATCCACTGACCAACTTCTTTTTTTGGTCTGATATAAATACTTTCATAATTTCTTTTTGCTTACTGGGAATTCTTGCCCAAGAAGCATTCATAAAAATAAAATTACAAAAAGTGTGCAAGTCTATTATTTGTATCAATCATATTTCAAATTAATGCTTTATATAACAATAGGTTAAGCTAATGATATTCCCAAATGAAAAATCTCACCAGTGAGCCGACATACGGTGATATAATCCCACCAATGCGTGATACGGACCCTCCAATTGACCCTCCAACATTTCTCACACTGGTTGGGAACAGTTCTGCCACAAAGGTTGTTCTGGCAATGAGGTTTAACTCCAAGAAGAAACGCCCCGACATAGCCAGTACAACGTTGATCCATGATAGATCTGAAAAAGCACACATACACCAGCTTCAGATACAAGGATTTATTTCATGGTGAATACAGACTGACAACGTTAAAGCAATGGGAGTGAGTGAAGCATTGAATAATCCTCGGACGTATTGCACACTTCCGAGGGAATTCAAAGCGGTGCAGGCACCACTCGTGCAATAACCACCAGATAAGGGTCACAGTCCAGTGATCACAGGTAAGGAACATGAGTACTGGGCTGTGATTGGCCCATTTACCTGCATGAGCAGGGGTCATGGTCCAGTGGGCAAAGCGGTTGTACCAAGATTATGGTACAGATCATGGTTGTGCACTGTACCATAATTCTAAAGATTATGGGATCTCTACTGTAAACCTAAACATATCACTGGCTATGAAATGTCATGAGACAAATTAAAGAAAATTGCATGCATTTAAATATTGACCAAAGGCAAAATTACATCTTGGGGTTTTTCCGCCATAGATCATAGTTTAAAAGGTTGAAATCCCTACCTTTAGTGAATAATCTCTGACACAGAATGAATAACTTATTCATTTATGCCTCCAGCTCTATCTATAGAGGAAACTTATTGTTATAGGTAATCCAAATTAATTAATCAAAATCTTTATAAATTTATTGTTGGTTGATGCTTGTGATGATGTTCGAAAAAGGTCTTACCCTTTGGCACCAGCATTATGCAGAGTAAAATTGTTCCAACTACAACCAATGCAGTACCAAATATAGTCCGTCTACCAAAGTAGAACACGATACATGTCCCACAAATTGATGCAGCCAGCTCCGCAGCGCCCCCTAACATGAAGTTAATGTACATATCTCCACTGAAGTCAACCGCATAGAGTGCAAGGAAGTAATACACCAATGCGGTCGCTATCCTGGAAAAAAAATAGATTTCACATTGAGCAATGTCGCTTATTTTGGATGCACCATAACCTTAATTTAGAAACATTCAAAGATGGTCATGGAGTTTGGCAGTTATCATCCTTTAACCCTTTAAGGACAGCATATTTGGCAACATTTTTGGCATCTCCAGGGCTGCATTGGTGCATCATGCCAACCCATTGGGAGTGTCTCCACACCGTAAAGCTGGCATGATGCATGAATGCAGTACTGGTGAGTTACTTGCCAGGGCTGCACTCATGCATCATGAGAACCAAGGGCATGATGCATTTAAGCATCATGCCGTCCTCAAAGGGTTAAAAGGAACGGGTTGGTAGAATTTCCTGTTTGAACATTGGGTTAAGAAAATTTGACTTTTATATGTAGTATTTCAGTCAGTGCTGCATTCATGCATCATGCCAACCCTACACAAATGATACACTCCCAGAGGTTTGCCATGATGGATGGATGCAGCCCTGGAGAGTCACTCACCAGCTGCATTCATGCATCAAGACAGCCAAAGCGATTTAAAGATGGGTTAGGAGCTAATTTGGGGTCAATTTTTATTTTCAACATATTTGTGTTCATACTGTCCATAAAAATATGCATGTAGCTCTTTAATTCATTCTGATGTGTGTAAAGGCATAAGAGAAAACCAGGTCAAGAGACCACTTTCCGTAATAGAGTCGGGTCGCATGACCTATTCTGACCATAATTTGTTCTACTTTTTGTTTTTAATGTGTCTGAATGATTTAAAATCTACACACATATTTATATGGACAGTATGAACACAAATATGTTGAAAAAAATTAAAATATAAATTGACCCCAAATTAGCTCCTGACCCATCATTAAGGAAGATGAGACCTTAAAGGTTTAAGCTCTACTCACCAGCCAAAGCATAGGATGATTGTAAAATTTCGCAATTTGGGACTACGGAAAATATCCATGTACATCCCGTCCGACTTAGCCGTCTTGAAAAAGGCAAGGTCTTTTCATGAGCTCAGTTTCATACGTTTCTCCCAATACATCAGAGTGGTATCAATGTAATTGGCATTTGTGTTTTTATTTTTTTATTTGAAGCCATTTAAAGTTTGTATCTCAACTAGGGTGACTAAAATTGACCTCCATCTATAATTAGCTGAAACTCTGAATATATACTTCTCTTCTGACATGGATACACATAATTACTGTTGCCAAGAGTCTTCAGTTCAAGATAGTGTAATTATAAACATATAAATATATACAGCTTTATTTGAGAAAATACAACCATAGGCCACCATCTGAGATATGCTGCCAACTGTACAAAAGTTGATAGACTAGGCCACTCAAAAAAATAAAATGGTTTCTCATCACCGCGCGCATCATAAAAATCACCTTTTGAGGAAAACTTGTTTCTTTCTTTGCTAATTTGTAATGAAGAATATGATGAAAATGGACAAATATTGGGTTATTTGGTATCAAATCAAAGCTAATACTGCCAGTAATGCAGTAGGATAGAAATAACTATGATTTTCCCTACTTTTAAAGATCCATTAATTCTTAACTACTAAAATGTGAATTTTGGTCATGAAAAAGGTATATCATCCCGTACATTTTAACCCTTGAGTAAAAAAAATTAAAAAAAATTAAAAAGGCCTCCCTCGTCAAACTTTTCAGACCTTGGCGATGAGAAACCACTTTTTTTTTTGAGTGATGACTAATGTGTGCATGTACGGTAATAAGCTATTGTGTGTTGTAAGGGCAGCATGTTAATTACCCTAATTTGACTGATCAGTCAACAGGTCCGGGAAATGGAGGAAAACCCTCCCCAGAGCCGTTATTTACACCAGTGCTTAATTTTCACAACGCAGGTAGGTGTGAAAACACTGCAGGGCTAGTATTAGCAACGGTTTTGCTTGTAGCATAAACACTATAGAGCTCAAATTAGCAACGGTTTACTTATAACCCATTTGCTGAATTTTCTACCAATTTGCTGTTAAATGTATATATCCCATAAGATAGATTAGTGTATGCTCTTGAATCATACATGGGGAATAGTGAATCATACATGGGATTGTCATGAAATCACATATACATAAGCTTTTTCTATAGACTTTCCCTCTGTGCTCCTCCACTTCACCCAGTAGGCAGCGAGCCCTGCAGTGTTTTCACACCTACCTGGGTCGTGAAAATTAACACTGGTCTAAATAACAGCTCTGGGGAGGGCTTTCCTCGATTTCCTGGACCTGGTCAATAATCATTATAGAATAGAAGTATTGCTTACAGAGATTTGATATTTCACATACAACATTCTACATCACCATGCTTATCCTCATCCTAAGAGCGGAAATTAGCCACTGCAACAGTTGGGATGCCATCTTTGATGAAGGAAAGACCACTTTTTCTCAGCCCATTGAATACGGGGGGGGGGGGGGTATTGAATATGGCCCTTCTAGACCTCAGGCATAGAAAATCTTGTATTTCAAAAAAAAGAAAAGGCCCGGTGCAACAGTTCAAAGAATATCTAACTTGAGTTTGAAGTGATATCGCTATGAAGCATAATGCATTGTTGATGGCATCAAATTTTCTTTTGTTGTGATCCAAGCAAAAATTAATTTGGTATGGTAATTCTGAAGTCAGCTTTTTAGAGTATGACCTAGGTTTACATTTTCATTACATCTGATCACCTCCGGTATTTTACTATAACTTACTGTTATTTCAACATCAAGTTTCTCTGGCAGATTATTAACACCATTAATCTTCGCTATCTTCTTGACAACGGCATCTGCCTGCTCATGTCGGTTCTTAACGTACAACCACCTTGGTGACTCTTGGATAAACCTGACACAAGAGAATAAAGCCAGTCATGGCGGTCATACATTTTTTTATGGTTTAGAAATAGCCAAATATCACATACAGTTTTCATCTAGCAGACTGCCTAGCATACCACAAAATAGGTTCCGAAATAGCTCACAGGGGTAAAACAGGCTTAGACAAGTACCAACTGGCAAATTGGCCAGGCTTATACATGGGACAGGCTTGTACACAGGGCAAGCTCATATTCATATACCTGAAAAAACTGTTTGGCCCCTTCTCGTGATTCCAAAATCATAGCTATTCTGACAGACTTATTTAATAATTTAATTACCAATTTAAGCTTGATTTATCTCTAAATCGGCTATAGATATTGATAAGATAAACAGGGGTTAAAATAAATAAGTAATTATACTTGGGGCCTGGCTTATACACAGGGAAATATGGTACTCACCAAAATATGGGAAGCAGTATGAGGTGAGGTACGGATACAAGCAGAGCCAGGTGGCGCCACTCGCGGATCATGTATGCCAGGAAGGCTACAAACATAACGGTACAACCCCATGCCATGCTGGTTGCTGGTGCCAGCTTGGTTCTTGTGTGGGGTCCTATTATTTCCGTTGCTGTAAGATAACATTCAAATTGTTGTGCAAAGTTAATCAAATTACCTTAGATTTCAAAATGCACAACAATGAAATAGAAAACAAGCCTGAATAAAAGCAATATAGAATGTTCATCAGTATGTGTATTCGTTATTTTAGGATACTGTTGTTTAGGAGACTGAGGAGATCACCATGTATTTGGTGAATGTATAAAATGGTCCTACCCAAGACAAAGCCTGTAGTACTGCTTCCGAGAGCTCCACATCCTGTGAGAAATCGGAGGATGACGAACATGTAGAAGTTTGTAGAAAACGCCAAAGCTATTGCGGATCCGATTTTAAGGGTCATTGATGAAATGTAGGCAGGTTTTCGTCCATAGCTATATTGGGTTTAAAGCAAAGACCAGGTAGTGAAAAGTGGATCAGTTATTGCAATATATCCCACATTTCACTGAGGTACATTTACATACAGTTCTGTTCCACTGCAGTGGGCTTTCTTTATTATTTTTTTTTGCTAGAATATCTTTGATTGACAGTGAATAGACAAAGTGGTAGCATCTACACTTTAAGCAATCACCTTTAAGGAAGCACATATATATGATATATATATATAATATATATATATATAATATATATATGATATAAATATTTATGTACATGTAGTAGTTATAGGACGACTACCAAACTGTATGCGAAAAACAGGGAACCTTATAGGTCTATAACTTATTTGTACCACTAGCTGTATGCCCCATGTGAAATGGTTTTGTTCTCAGTGCCCATTGTGATATAAACATGAGGCTTTTTTGGGGGTTTTGCTACAATTAAAAAAACAACTGAAATCATGAGAAAATGGAAATTTTTTCGCTCATAATCTTGAAAAAAAAGAAGAGTAGGTTTGTAAGCTGCATGGGCTTGTATGAGGTGACATGGAGGGGAGGTGGCAGGATATTTCAAGGGACTGAGTTGAAGGGACTGAGGCCGGGGACTGAGGCCATCCAATTAATCATCGGACAAACCAGTGGTCATAGAGGGGACTTTCCATGTGAGTGCTCAAGGCAACGGAGGTTCCCTTACATTTTCCCTCATGTACCTCACTAGTGGCCACAGGGCGGATACACAATTTTAAAAAAAGGGGAGGGGTGGGCCACAGTTCAAAATTCCTCAAAAAAGTGTTTTCATTATAAACACTTCATTCTTTCGGCCTAAAAAGAGGGGGGCCCGGCACCTGAATCCGCCCCTAGGCCCCTGGGGCAGGCTGAGATTCCCTCACACACCTCACCAGTGGTCGGAGTTCACAGGACTGAGGTCTCCACATACACCCGACCCATTGTCAAGGGATAGGAGTCACCTCACTTACATGGCCAGTAGGCGGATATCAAAGGGACTGGAGTCAGATTTTACTTCATTATATATAAACAAAATTATAGCAGAATCTATTCTTGTCAAATTAATTGTACCCACAGCAAATGACTTTATCGAATATGAAGAAGATTGATAAAAATGTATCAAACTAGAATCGAGGCCAGTAGTTAGCTGTACCATATAAACTTACTAGTCGGCTATAACGCTGAACACGATTGCTCCAACCATGAAGCCGAACTGGTAGATGGACTTGGACACATCCGCCAGCACACGCTTTTCACAAACCAAGTCCCACTTCAATACAAAAAGAAGTATAACGGTAGAGTTTCCTATAAGAAGTATTGTGAACATATTTCTATTCAGGTGTATACATTTTCATAGCAGAGTAGAAATCAGCAAATTCATGTGTACTTACTCACTATGCCATACAAAAAGATTCGTGAATTTTTAATTTATGTGAAAAATGTGAAAATGTGTACACAGTGGAGACCATTTTGAATGGAAATAATATATTGTATCATAATTGATGTCTTGTGATTGACTTTCCCCTCACTATTTGTTTTCACCAGTCGATGTTGTGTATATAATTAAATTAAGGATTTCAATCATATTGATATGTCAAGAACTTCAGGTTAACTTTTGCTGAAAAGATTGCAATTGATCATGATGCTGTTTCCTCTAGAACTTTAAACTATTTCTATTTCTACTGTAAATTTTATACACCCAAGCTGCATGCAATACCATATTTTCCACCAGTCCAACACATATTAGCATTGATTGAAAAGATCCAACATTTGTACCACAATAATTATGAGAACAATGACATTTTGAATAGAGAATGTGGTAAATCTGTCAATTTCACTCTAACAAAAACTCACGTCTGTCACAATTGAACTTGCAACGGTTGTCAGGTGATATTCCCAGCCATCTCCACATTCTGTCACAGAAATTTTCATGAATTTTCCGTCGGTGAGGGCTTGCTCCACATCGTCTCTCGTCCAGTTGGTGAAGTCAATGTCATATTTGCTACAACTGCTGTAGATTTCAACACCATCTTTGTGCTCCTTGGGTATGGTAAGATTAAGTAGAACATCCCTTGTGAGGTTTAGATGTCCTACAGATGGGTTTCTGCACCAATGGTCTGGGGTTGACGCAAAGAACACTATTGTAAGATCCAAGAAGCCGTCAGAAAGCACACATGTGAGATAACAGATGAAGAAGAATATTTTCTGGTATCTTCCGAAATCTCCAACTTGGCTCAGAAGGTGCTCAAAATCAGTCATCTTGAGTTAAGATGTTATCAGGCAACTAGAAACTTCTTCTGATCCACCCAACAATCTATGTGGCTCTCTGCAAGAAATGAAAAGTCCAATTATAACCCACTGTTACTTGTTAGGAAGGGACTTCTTCTGTAGAAGAGCACTGTAGTTGTCAGCCAACTAAAGGCTACACTGTGTATGGTTTTGTCCGTGTGAATATCAATATTGGTAGAACATTAACTGATCAGACACACCCACCTGAGTGCCGGGGGGGGGGGCACTCTCTCACCATTGATTACTGTGAACGTATATATTTTCGCGCTGTACATATTTGCGCAAATTTCGTGCTTTTTAAAATCAGCGAAGATATATACAGCATGTACTTTTCAGCAAATCCGCGAAAATGTATATACGCCAACATTTACAGTACTATGTGTCCAAGGGAAATGGTATGTCTTTAGGCCTTATTCAAAAGGGTTACTTTTAAGGCAAATTTGGAGGGGAAAGGGTACATGTTATGACTAAATCCAAACAAAAATGATTTGTAAAGCCTTATAATTGAGCAAATTTAAGGACTTAGTTATCATACTTTTCTACACCATTATCCCAAATATCCTTCGACAAAACCCAGCCTATGTGAGTTTGAAGGAGAAAATTTAGGAAATAAAAACAACAAAATGAATTTGGCTTACAGGCAGGGTTTTTACGGTATATAGAAAAGATAGGGAGTGCCCCCCTCCCCCGGCCATGGCCATCTCAGTGTTTACAGAGCGGTGGCCTCCATATGTCACATCTGTCAACAGACTCCAGGGGGTGGTACAACTAGTCCGCTACCCCTTCAATGGCTACATAGTGCTTAAACCCTTTAAGGGCGGCATCATGCCATAATGCATCATGACCTAGGTCGTTATGATGCATGAATGCAGCCTGGTAAGTAACTCACCAGTGCTGCAATAAAGCACCATGCCGATCCTCTTGGGCTGAGACACTCCCGAAGGTCCGGCCTAATGCACCAATGCAGCCACAGCGAGTAACCCGCTGGGGCCGGCCCCCACATGTGTAGGATTGGGGGGGGGGGCATGGCCTTCCTGACCCCTCCCCCCTTGTTCTTACACCCTAGAAATAAACCTTTGCGGCTTATGTATACGAAAGGGTCTGTATGATATATACAGCACTAGTGTCAAAAGAGGCTACGGCCATGCATGCATCATGATAACAAAGAGTATAGCACATTAAATCATTGACAGTTAATACTGTCTCTAATGACGGGAGATGGGAACAGGACAATGTGTGCCTGGACCAGTCTGTTGCCATGGTAACCAGTAGCCAGCTTATTTAGCAGAAGTACTTACAGATTGGTATCCATATAAATAGTGAATAGGCCACTAGGCCACCCTCAGCTAAAACCCTAGATAACATGCCCCATGTCATCTGGTCATTGTTAGCTCCCTTCCAAAAACTAGGCATTTGATCTTGATTCACATACCCTGTGTCCAGAGATGACAACCACAGTCAGGTTGCCCTAAATGCCTAACTGGTCATTCTCAATGTAGGCCGAGGGCAGTGATCCCAGAGCCCAATACCAGCACTGAGGGGACTTTTATCAAAGTAATTTCATAATAATACATGAATAATAATTTTTTTTAAATGAGTAGGGGAGTGAGGGAGTAGCGGAGTGAGAGAAAAGGGAGTGAAAGAGTAGGGGAGTGAGGCAGTAGGCAAGTGAGGGAGTATGGGAGAGAGGTAGTTTTTTAACTGGGAGGGGAGTGAGTAGGGGAGTTAGAGAATAGGGGAGTGAGGGAGCAGAGTCTTGAGTGAGGGAGTAGAGGAGTAAAGGAGTGAGGAGTTGGGTAGTGAGGGGTAGGGTAGTGAGGGGTAGGGTAGTGAGGAGTACGGGAGTGAGGGGTAGGGGAGTGAGGGGTAGGGGAGTGAGGGGTAGGGGAGTGAGGGGTAGGGGAGTGAGGGGTAGGGGAGTGAGGGGTAGGGGAGTGAGGGGTAGGGGAGTGAGGGGTAGGACAGTGAGGGAATAGGGAAGTGAGGGAGTAGGGAGTGAGGGAGTAGGGGAGTGAGGGGTAGGAGAGTGAGGGGTAAGGGAGTGAGGGGTAGGGGAGTGAGGGGTAGGGGAGTGAGGGATAGGGTACTGATGGAAAAGGGGAATGAGAGAGTAGAGGGGTAGGGATTGGGTGGGTAGGGGAGTGAGGGGTAGGGGAGTGAGGGAGAAGGGAAGTGAGGGAGTAGGGGAGTGAGGGAGTAGGGGAGTGCGGGAATAGGGGAGTGAAAGAGTAGGGGAGTGAGAGAGTAGAGGGAGTGAAAGAGTAGGGGAGTGAGGGAGTAGGGGAGTAAAAGAGTAGGGGAGTGAGGGAGTACAGGAGTGATGGAGTAGGGGAGTGATGGAGTAGGGGAGTGAGGGAGTAGGGGAGTGAAAGAGTAGGGGAGTGAGGGAGTAGGGGAGTAGGGGAGTGATGGAGTAGGGGAGTGATGGAGTAGGGGAGTGAGGGAGTAGGGGAGTGAGGGAGTAGGAGAGTGAGGAAGTAGGGGAGTGAGGGAGTAGGGGAGTGAGGGAGTGGGGGAGTGAGGGAGTAGGGGAGTGAGGGAGTAGGGGAGTGAGGGAGTAGGGGAGTGAGGGAGTAGGGGAGTGAGGGAGTAGGGGAGTGATGGAGTAGGGGAGTGAGGGAGTAGGGGAGTGAGGGAGTAGGGGAGTGATGGAGTAGGGTAGTGAGGGAGTAGGGCAGTTAGGGAGTAGGGCAGTGAGGGAGTAGGGCAGTGAAAGACTCACCATAGTCCTTCAGTATAAAAATAATGGTCAAAGGACTATGACTGAAAGTCACAAATAGTAGTACTTATAATAGTAACACCCAGGGGCATGAACCTTCTCAATAGCTGGCTAATAATAGCCAGTGTAGCATCATGATAGTTCGGTAGATATAACACAGAACGAATTGTATAACCTATCTGGCCCTCAACAGCTCCACTAAAGGTAGAGCTGACCTGCTTTCTATGGTCAATTCGGACTATTCAATATATGAATAATGTCAAATTCAAATGAAAAAGTAGGGGAGTGAGGGAGAACAGGAGTAGCCCATATAATTGTATAATGTTTTCCCACAATAAGGAGCCATAGAGACGTTGTACAACGTTTTGTGTTTACTGGGATTGGAGTGGTAGAGCAGTCGAGTGATGGAGTAGAGGGGTGTTGGGTAGGGGAGTGAGGGGTAGGGGAAAGAAGAACATTTGAGGGAGGGGGTAGGGAAGTGAGGGAGTAGCGCAGTGATGTAGGAAAGAAAGTGAGGAAATATGACAGTCAGGGAGTTAGGTAGTAAAAGGGTAGAGGAGTGAGGGAGTAGAGGGAGTAGGGGAGTAAGGGAGTAGGGGAGTGATGGAGTAGGGGAGTGAGGGAGTAGAGGAGTATGGATGTAGGGGAGTGAGGGAGTAGGGGAGTGAAAGAGTAGGGAAGTGAGGAAGTAGGGGAGTGAGGGAGTAGAGGGAGTAAGGGAGTAGGGGAGTGATGGAGTAGAGGGAGTGAGGAAGTAGGGGAGTGAAAGAGTAGGGGAGTGAGGGAGTAGGGGAGTGAGGGAGTAGAAGGAGTAGGGGAGTGAAAGAGTAGGGGAGTGAGGGAGTAGGGGAGTGAAAGAGTAGGGGAGTGAGGGAGTAGAGGGAGTAAGGGAGTAGGGGAGTGATGGAGTAGAGGGAGTGAGGAAGTAGGGGAGTGAAAGAGTAGGGGAGTGAGGGAGTAGGGGAGTGAGGGAGTAGAAGGAGTAGGGGAGTGAAAGAGTAGGGGAGTGAGGGAGTAGGGGAGTGAAAGAGTAGGGGAGTGAGGGAGTAGAGGGAGTAGGGGAGTGAAAGAATAGAGGAGTGAGAGAGTAGGAGAGTGAGGGAGTAGGGGCTCAAGGGAGTAGAGGAGTGAGGGAGTAGGGGAGTGAAAGAGTAGAGGGGTGAGGGAGTAGGGGAGTGAACGAGTAGGGGAGTGAGGATGTAGGGGAGTGAAAGACTAGGGGAGTGAGGGAGTAGGGGAGTGAAAGAGTAGGGGAGTGAGGGAGTAAGGCAGTGAGGGAGTAGGGCAGTGAGGGAGTAGGGCAGTGAGGGAGTAGGGCAGTGAAAGATTAAGGGAGTGAGGGAATGGGGGAGTGAGGGAGTTATGGAAGGGCTAGGGAGTAGGGCAGTTAGCTAGTCGGAGAATGAGGGAAGTGAGGGAGTAGGGGAGTGAAAGAGTAGGGGAGTGAGGGAGTAGGGGGGTGAAAGAGTAGGGGACTGAGGGACTAGGGGAGTGAGGGAGTAGGGGAGTGATGGAGTAGGGGAGTGAGGGAGTAGGGGAGTATGGGAGTAGGGGAGTGAGGGAGTAGGGGAGTGAAAGAGTAGGGGAGTGAAAGAGTAGGGGAGTGAGGGAGTAGAGGGAGTAGGGGAGTGAAAGAGTAGAGGAGTGAGGGAGTAGGGGAGTGAAAGAGTAGGGGAGTGAGGGAGTAGGGGAGTGAAAGAGTAGGGGAGTGAGGGAGTAGAGGGAGTAGGGGAGTGAAACAATAGGGGAGTAAAAGAGTAGGGGAGTGAGGGAGTAGGGGCTCGAGGGAGAAGGGGAGTGAGGGAGTAGGGGAGTGAGGGAGTAGGGGAGTGAAAGAGTAGGGGAGTGAGGGAGATGGGGAGTGAGGGAGTAGGGGAGTGAGGGAGTAGAGGGAGTAGGGGAGTGAAAGAGTAGGGGAGTGAGGGAGTAGGGGAGTGAAAGAGTAGGGGAGTGAGGGAGAAGAGGGAGTAGGGGATTGAAAGAATAGAGGAGTGAAAGAGTAGGGGAGTGAGGGAGTAGGGGCTCGAGGGAGTAGGGGAGTGAGGGAGTAGGGGAGTGAGGGAGTAGGGGCTCGAGGGAGTAGGAGAGTGAGGGAGTAGGGGCTCGAGGGAGTAGGGGAGTGAGGGAGTAGGGGAGTGGGGGAGTAGGGGCTCGAGGGAGTAGGGGAGTGAGGGAGTAGGGGGTGAGGGAATAGGGGCTCGAGGGAGTAGGGGAGTGAGGGAGTAGGGGAGTGAGGGAGTGGGGGAGTGAGGGAGTAGGGGAGTGAGGGAGTGGGGGAGTGAGGGAGTAGGGGAGTGAAAGACTAGGAGAGTGAGGGAGTAGAGGGAGTAGGGGAGTGTGGGAGTAGGGGAGTGAAAGAGTAGTGGAGCGAGGGAGTAGGGCAGTGAGGGAGTAGGGCAGTGAGCTAGTCGGAGAATGAGGGAAGTGAGGGAGTAGGGGGGTGAGGTGGTAGGGGATGAGGGCGTATGGGAGTGAGCGAGTAGTGGAGTAGGGAAGTGAGCTACTATAAATGAAGGTATTTTCACTGGTATCAATTTTCATGGATTTTAAATTGTAAATAATGTTATTCCATAGTAAGAAGCCTTAGAGAAACGCTATATAACTTTATAAAATGAGGGAGTTAAGAGGAGTGAGTTAATAGGAGATTGAGGGAGTAGCGAAGTGTGGACGAGCATATATATATATATATATATATATATATATATATATATATATATATACATATATGCATATATATATATATATATATATATATATATATATATATATATATATATATATATCAGAGCCAAGATCGTATAATAAATACATATATACATATACATAATCTATAGTCAAGATCAGAGAATATGGCAAAGCCACCAAAGAGAAAGTTAAGTGATAAATAGTAGGGGCTTATTAGGTGAATGTATTATTCTCAACATGTAGGGGAGAATGCCTAAATGGCTTGTGGCCAGCTTTATTACCTCCAGGGTCCAATATCTGCCATAAATGACCACCGTAAACTCCATGGTGTGTTCTGAGGACTTCAGAAGTGGTATCTCAATATAACCTAAATGGAATTTTGAATGGCCTGTCAAAATTAGTACTGCAGGCGTGTCGAGTAATAATAACAATGGTATATGAGGCCACCAGTCACTAGACATGGGGGGGGGGGCTAGAGTATCTTTTGCCTCCCCCTCCCAATTATTATCTCCTTTTTTGGAAAGGCTAATGAATTATGTTCATCATATCTTTATAAAGAAATACCCTCAAACTGACCTAAAAATGCACTAAATCATGGCAAAATGTTCAATATTCTCCATGGAGGCAATGCCCCCAGGCACCCTATACTTTTTTTGTCACTTTTTAACGCTCACAATCATGAACTTATGAACTTCGGGCGGTTTGGCCGTGCCCCCCCCCCCCCCCCCCACCAAGCTCAAATTGTCTCCGACACCCCTATACTGTTAATGTTAATGTTACTGCTAATGGTGGGGCCCTTGATGGGGGGGGGGGGGTCCCCATGTCCCATGTCGATCTTAAGAAATGCTCATGTCGCCATATCGATCTCAGGAAATTACTCATGTCCCATGTCACTATGTATCTATTTTTGCCTCCTGTCCCATGTCACTATCTATTTTCTCCTTATGTCCCATGTCACTAGGGCTAAAAAAAGGTCCATGTCGCCGTGTCGAATTTAAGGGTCTAGGGCCATAATGGTAATGTATTAACACCAATCAAGGGCATAACAACCACTCAGTGGGGAGTTTTGCCAAATTCTCCCGTCTATATGTGGATATGTAACAGATAGAGTATGGTTATGAGAGGCTAACTAAACATAACCACAGTAAACCGGTTGGTACCCATTTGTTTTAAACCACAGCTACGAGGTAATGTGAGTCTAAGTAGTAGATACCCTACAAGTAACTGAGTGTATGTCAAAATAACCATGGCACAGTGACTGGTGGCCTCATATACCATTGTTATTATTACATAACTCAGTAACAAGGAGGGTATATATACATATATATACATATATATATATATATATATATATATATATATATATATATATATATATATATATCATATATTGTGTGTGTGTGTGTGTGTGTGTGTGTGGATGTGTGTGTGTGTGTGTGTGTGTGGATGTAGATATGTTAGAACTAGCAGACTCACCACAGCCCTTCTCCCTCCCAGTCAACCACCAGTGTGAGAATGATGGTCGATGGACAGTATATGAGAGTCACAAATAGTAGTACTTATAGTAGTTACACCCACAGGGTCAAAGGGTCATGCATAACCTCAATAGCTGGCTAATAATGGCCAGTGTGACATAACACAGAACAAATTATATAACCTATCTAGCCTTAATATAAACAGCTCCACTAAAGGGAGAACTGACCTACCCTCTCTGGTTCAACTTCAGCCTCGAGCCCTCCAGGCCCATTACAGCCTGATGGTTGTAATGGGCCTAGACAATTTTGCATCTAATAACTGTGACCTACTTAGAAAATGATCCAGGATCCTGGATCATTTCTTAATGAGATAGTTCAACTACTGATTGGTTAACCAAGGTCGCATGATAATGTATTAGGTTGTGTATGGCCTCATGGGTTTGAATCCCACCTTTGGCAAAACATGGGTTCGTTTTTTACATTCTTTATTTGGTTATTTGAAGCATAAATACCCCTATATTGGCCTAGTAATATTATATATTTAGATAGGGACAATAGTGTAATAGGGTTGTGTTGTATAGATATCAAAATTACTACCCATTGTGTCAAGGTGGGACTCGAAACAATGATGTCCAGATTGCTGATATCCAGTACAAGTCAGTACATAAGTACTCTCCCAGACTGTAGACCTACAGTCGGGCCCTGTAGCATAATGGGGCATTGGTGCTATTTGGATGGCCTTAACCTATTGGAGTGATATATTCATACAAATTTATGACATATTTATAATATTTATAATCATACATATTTATGACATATTTATAATATTGATATTCATTATTGATGTATTGCTGTTTCAATTATATGGCTGCTATATTATATAGAGAGCTGCTATCACTATAGGCACAGTGCAGGACCTGGCTGCTCCCTGCTCCCTACATGTAATTTAAATATCTTGTGACGTAAATGCCTACGTAAGATTCTAAAGATTCTGGAAGGGTTGGTTGGAGCCAGAAATACTCTGGTTCTAGCTACACCCCGGCAGTCGGAAGTGCGCGGGAGTGGTAGACGGGTGCGGGAGGAGGAGCAGCAGAAGTCAGGGGTAGATAGCAGCAGGCAGCCCAGTGGAGGGAGATATACCACACAACGACAACGAGAAGTACTAGCCACAGCCACTTGGAATAAAACCCTTTCACGCCAAGAACCTGGTCAATTATTTGTGGTCATACCATCTAGATGTAAGGAGAAATCGCCACAGCCCGAGACTGGTTAAACTCAGACTAACATTTATCCTATACATAAATGGTGGGCCGGCTATTGGCAGTTCAAACTGTCAAAAGTAGAGAGGAATCTTCGCATTGACAGTTTAAATTGTCAATACCAGGATTAAATTTCCTGTATTGACAGTTTGCACTTGCAATAGGATTTAAATCTTCCCTCGTTGACAGTTCCACTTTGGAACTGACAATAAGAGGGTCTTGAATCTGTTTTTGACAGTTTGAACGGTAAATAAGAGAATTCTATTCTGGTAGTAACAATGATAAGGGAATTGTATTCTGTTATTGAAAGTTCGAACTGTCAATAGTCACAGCCATAATTTTCTGAAAAAGAAAACTTTAGACTATCGACCTGTCAATTTCTACCTTCCTGGTCTCAGCCACCACTGCAGGGGGTTGTCCCCCCTCCCCCTCCCCCCCCCCCCCACAAAAAAATTAAAAATAAAAATAAAAATAAAATAAAAAGGGGGAAGAAGAGGAGAGAAAAGAAAAGAGGAAAGAAATAGAGAGAAGGGAACAATATCATATAACAAATTTCAGTGCAGTATACATCTGATGGGGGGGGGGGGGGGCGGCTGGGAGTCTAAGGGCCCTTGTAATGCTCCTCTTGCCTCCCCAGTAGCTGCGATACCCTCCCCTACCTGTGTCCATAATTTATTATTATTCCCTCAGCTCCCACATTCCCTCCTTGTCCTTCCCCCCCCCCCCCGCCTCGTTTCGCAATGTGTGCCCTTTTCTGGTTCAGTTAAAGGAGCAATATCCCCACTCGCGGTGCTACCCCATAGTAGACTAGAACAGTACTAGAATTTAGACTGGGGCACTCTCAGTGATTACGCCGCTTTAACCCTTTCAGGATGGCGTATAGTGGTGGCTCGATCCATATGGGTCAAAAGCGACCTGGCAACCTGGGCTGTTTTGGAGGCGACTTTCGACATAAGGGAATAATAAAAGCGCCCTGGCGACATTAGTACAAAATTGACAATAGGTCAAAGGGTCCAAAAAGGCAACTTTTCGACCTGGACCACTTAATTTCTGTGAGTTTCTGACCTCAGGGGGAGGGGGGGTCATTATGCATTGGTCGTCATGATGCAGCCCTGGCAAGTAACTCGCCATTCAAGCATCATGCCGACCTTATGGGGTCGAGACACTACTGAAGAGTCGGCATGATGCATCAATGCAGAACCAGCGAGTTACTCGCTGGGGCTGCATTGGTGCATCATGACGACAAATATCATCTTTTAGTGACATCCGTCCTTAAAGCGTTAACCTTCTGGCTGAAACAGGGGGTGCATAGGGGTCCCCCCTGAGGTCGGAAAGTCGCCGAAGTTAAGGCCCCCAGATCGCAATGTCGTTTTTTAGACCCCATGTCCTACACTCAATTTTGTGCAAAAGTCGCCAGGTCGCTTAAATGTATGTGCCAGGTCGCCAGCCTTTTGACCCATCTGGAGTCACAAATACACTCTCCCAGCACAGTCTCAAATAAGACTCTGCCAAAAGGCCCGGACTTCAGGAACTCTTCTGTGGAACAAGAAAGGAAAGGGGTACTATTATGGGTATCGACCCCTAAAATCGACATGGCGACATGGCTATTTCTTAAAATCGACATGGCGACATGGCAATTTCTTTAAATCGACATGGGACATGACCATTTAAGAGGCATGTGACATGGCCATTTCTTAAAATCGACATGTGACATGGGGCTTAGTGACATGAATAGAAAAAATTCTCATTTAGTGTAAAGTATGCTACCCAACTCTTTCTTCAAATTCCGTCCTTGTGGGTAGTCAAATAAAAAAAAATCCTGGAGCCTACGGCACCAAGTGCCCAATTGTATAAATTACGGTGACCCTACATTTTCCCTTTAGTGACACTAGTGACATGGCTTTTTCCTTAATGACATGTGACATGGCCATTTCTTAAAACCGACATGCGACATGGGGACCCCCCCCATCTACCCCCCCACTATTTCCCTGCTCTCCTCACACTGCCATTTCAATACACCAACAAGAGTTTTCAGGAATATGTCATATGGCAGAAACTAAAGCCTATATATTTGACTAAAATGCGAGAGAATGCACCATCTCAAGTCTAGATTATTACATTTTTCTTGACGTTCAAGCCTCAAAATTCTCCTGGTATGTCACTGCACTTCACTTGATGTTTCTTCAGCATTTTCCCTATGAAAGGGATTTCTAAACTCAATTGATATCGGTCAGATTCTCAATTTCTTTTGTACAGAGACCATTACAGCATTACACAAAGTGACCCAAGATGGGCAAGATGCCGTGGGCGGGGGGGGGGGGGTACTTGAATTTTTTCTGATACGGGTGTGCGGCTGGACCTTTGACAACCCATACCCTTGCTAGGGAGCTTTTGTGCCCAAAACGTACCCTTGCTAGGGCACTTTAGGCCAAAAAATCCTTGTTTTGTCAAGAAAAAACACGAAACATATACTTAATGAGCAATTTTACAGAAAAACTTTACTAATGTCCGAGACATTTTGGGAAAAAATGGGGAAAAATGGAGAAAAGTGGTACATTTTGGTGAAAAACATGTCATTTTGGTGAAAAAGTGACCCTTGCTAGGGCGATTTTGGTGAAACTAGACTCTTACTAGGGACACTTTTCCTCAAAACAGGACCCTTGCTAGGGAGATTTTGTTGAAAAAGTACCCTTGCCAGCGGCACACATGTGTATACAAAATATACCAAGTGCCCCCCCCCCCCCGAGGCAAGATGTAGACCCCCTACTGTGGTATGTGGCAGGGTCACCCAGGGTTCACAACACCCCCGGTGGGGGGGGGGGGGGGCACTCCCTCGGCATTACTGACCATGTGTGAACATGATTCCAAGGGAAAGGGTCTGTTTTTGGGTCTTAGGCACGGACCTGCGAGGGTCCTTGATAAGGGCTGCTTTTTAAGCAAATTTGGGGAGCAAGGGGTACATTGTCAGACCTTCATGGCTTTTTAAAAGGTATTTTTTACTATATTTTCCTTGGTCACCCTTGATTCAGATATTTTCTCAGGGTCACCCTGTGATTAGGGTATATTTTTCAGGGTCATTTGTAATTAGGGTCCGTTTTTCTGGTAAGTTTACCAAGAAAAGGGTATGCTTTTAAAAAATTTCGCCCCTTGATAAGGGTATCAAATTTAGGGTGATGTTCGCGCATAGTGACCATAGAAAAGATAGGGAGTGGCCCCCCCGGGACATCACCCACCTAACCATACAGGGCACCACCCCCTTACTCCAACCCCTGGGAAACCCTTGCAAAGTCCCCTTATGGTAGGTACATGTATATATACAAAGTAGCCAAAGTGTGTTAACTTACATTAGCTAGATGGTCAGCCTGTCCTTGGGAGGATCCTCAAGTTGAGAAAGGCTTTTCCGGCACTTACATTGACCAGACTGTGCTCCAGTGGGTGTTGTCCAAGCTCCTTCCTACTCTCCAAGCAGAGACAGCTGCTCATCTAGGGCTAGGCTTGGAGAGTGAACAGTGACCGTTGGTTCATCCTGTCATCTTCTGGACTAAGATTCCACACAGATGGGGAGTGATCATCTTTTAACATCGGGGGGGGGGGGGGCAAATCTTTGGACTTCCTCTTGGGGGGGGGGGGTGGAGTCACGTTTTGTCCACATGCTACAAAGTGTCCACACCCATTATCAAACTCTTTGTAGAAACTTTATTTATATATACAAGAAATTTGCAAGGTTTATTATTAGTTCTAGTATGTTCATTAACAGAGATATCATTAGATGACTGAGTCTCCCAGCCTGGTAATACATAGTACATAATAGAATAAGATGTAGCCTACAATTATACCATAATAAACTGTAACTGATATGTCTTGTCTAGGTGGGTCCTAAAGTTGCCGGTATGGTGAACACATCCATGCAGCAAAGAAATTATACTCCAAGTGAAAACACAATTCATTTTAACAGCACCAACTTGTGTCTTTCCTTGACCTGTGGACACTTTGTGGCCTGTGGACAAAACGTGACTCCACATGGGGGGGTCAAAAAGATTTAACCTGTTTTGAGCCAAAAAACCTGCGAGTTACTATGCTTCAAAGGGCAGGGGCGGATCCAGGAATTTTGGAAAGGGGGTGGGGCGTGAAAAAGGCAATGTACTTGGGGGTATTGAAAAAATTTACATTAAAATATACAGGAAAATAGGGGGGGCGTACGCCGGGTCCGCCCCTGTCTGAATCCGCGCTTGAAGGGCCCGCTCGCGCATTGATTTTCGACCCGTAGGGGGGGGGATGAAAACTATTTCGCACGCTCCGCGCAAAGTCCCACCTCCCCCCCCCCTTAAAAAATGATCACTCCCTTAGTTCCCCAGGCTCTATACAAATTAATATAATGGCCTCCTACACTATCAATATGTCAATTCAATTTCAATTTCTATTTGACATGAGTTTATTCTGTAATCTCAAAAAATATAAAAGTACATACAATTATATTTGTATCCATCGAATCACAGAAGAGGTAGATACTTATAATGAAATCACAATAAAAAATTTGCATTTTGTTTACAGCACCTCCATTTCAATTCTAATACATCTGTTGACATTTGTAGGGATTACATGCAGACAATTATGACTCATATGGAATGGATAATCTACCTATTTGGTCACCTTTAACCCTTTAAGGATGGATGTCGCTAAAAGATGAATCTGTCATCATAATGCACTAATGTAGCCCTGGTGAGTAACTGCATTGGCGCATCATGCCGACCCTTAGGGGGTGTCTCAACCCCATAGGGTTGGCATGATGCTTGAAAGCAGCACTGGCGAGTTACTTACCAGGGCTGCATTCATGCATCATGACGACCAAGGGCATGATGCATAAATGCATGATGCCGTCCTGAAAGAGTTAAACTCTGTTGCATGAGTGAAATTGTGGGAATTCATTCACTCTCCAAGCACACTCTCTGTGAGCATGGCTGCTTGGATAGCGTCTCAACACTACGACACAGGTCAGTGGGTCATCATTAGACTTGCTCAAGTCTATAGTTTAAATAGAGGCGCCTCCAAATAACATGCTTGTATCTCATCACTAAGCCATGACCGATATGACGATGGCGCTTTTTTTTTTTTTTTTTTTTTGACTGAGGCTTAAATCATATGGAGTATTGCAGACTCTGGGAGAAACAAATTCGCATTTTAGTAATGAAGAGATTTAAGGAGCTACAAAAGTTGTAAATATGCATGTTTTCTCCACACCATTACACCATCACACTGCAAGCTTTAATTTGATACCATATTTGTCTCATTTGTCACGTTTTCCATCAAAATTTGCACACAAAAATATTAAAATATCACAAAAATTAAAAAGGCCATTTTAGTGATGTGCTTGTGGTGATGAGAAACAAGTAAATTATTTGGAGTGGCCGTACGGTCTTCTCCGACTCCTCCTATTACCACCCCCCCCCTTGCCATAGACGGCGACAGTATTTAAAGCAGCCTGGGTCATCCAAACAAATGTCTGGTCTGTGTCATGACTGGGGAACGACCCAGTAAAACAAGCAAGGACAGCTGAGTAGGCCCGGGGGGGCCTCTCCCTCAGCATTACTGACTATGTGTGAACATGATTCCAAGGGAAAGGGTCTGTTTTTGGGCCCTAGGCACGGACCCGCGAGGGTCCTTGATAAGGGGTGCTTTTTAAGCAAATTTGGGGGGAAAGGGGTACATTTTCAGACCTTCATGTCTTTTTATAAGGTATTTTTTACTTAATTTTTCTACAACATTTCTTGGTCACCCTATTTTCTCAGGGTCACCCTGTGACTAGGGTATATTTTTCAGGGTCATTCGTGATTCCGGTCCGTTTTTCTGGTAAGTTTACCTTGAAAAGGGTATGCTTTTAAAAGAAATTTGCCCCTTGATAAGGGTACCAAATTTAGGGTGATGTTCGCACATAGTGACCATAGAAAAGATAGAGAGTGGCCCCCCGGGTGAGTAGGTCAAGGCCCAGGGGGGTGTGACATGACATCTGATAACTACAACACATTCAGCCGGCACATCAGTGGCTAGCTGTGGGACCCCTGGGGGGGGGGGCACTCAGTATATTTTGTATACACATGTGTGCGGCTGGGAAGGGTACTTTTTCTACTTATACTCCGCTCAGTTGTTTGTCCTATTGTTCTCACCGTAGTTTTATTTCCAAATTCCATTTTTGATACCCTGAGCGGAGAATTTGGAAGTGCTGTCCGGAGGTTTTGTGAGTGCTGTCCGGAGGTTTTGCTACATAATCTCCTGAGGAGGTTTTGTAGATTCTCTCCTACTTAAAACCCTGCTTTTTTGGGACTCGAACCCAGATTCCCTAGTAGCAAACACACTGTGGCCCCGGACGGGGCCAGACTGTGTTTGCAAGTCTGGCCTGGAGTGGGCTAACCGACAGGCTCCCGTCGGTTTAGGGCACTGGGCTTTGGTCTGGCCCCGTGCGGGCTTCCCATGTTGGGCTCAGATCAGTTTTTGGACGGGCTTCCCACTTTGGGCTCAGATTGGTTTTTGGACGGGCTGAAAGTGGGTTCAGATATATTGTATTGTAGTGACATCTGGTGTCAATCATCAGAACTACTAGACCAGTTGCCCTGTCCAAACCCAACCTCAGCCCTCATCGGCCCGGAGTGGGCTAACCGATGGGCGCCCGTTGGTTTAGGGCAATGGGCTTTGGTGTGGCCCCAAGTGGGCTGCCCGAATTGGGCTCAGAACGGCTTTTGGACGGGTTTCCTGTCATCTGGCCAACATGAACCCAAAGCGGGTAGCCCTCTTTGAAACTGATCTGAGCCCAAATCGGGCAGCCCGTTTTGAAACTGATCTGAGCCCAAAATGGGCAGCCCGATCGGGGCCACACTTCAGCCCAGCCATCTGCCCAACATGAAACCCAGCTCAAACAGCAAATCCGAGCTAAAACCAAATTGGCCCCGTGCGGGCTTGCTACTAGGGTTGGTAAATGCTACGATCTAAAGTCCTACTCCCTAACAGGTCGGCCACCGGGGCAGACCTATGTGATGCATGGTAAAACACCATATGGTTTTGTTAATTACATACGGCATTTATGTCATTTGACTCATATTGATGCACAAGAAATAATATCCAAAGAATAGTATGTATATATGGTTGCACAAAGACGGCATAGGAGCTTTTAGACATCCAGCTGCCATAACGTTCTAAGACGTATTCCTACCAAGAACTATTTACTACAGAACGTTTTCATACGTCATGGCATAAGCAGCTGCATAGTAGCCTTTAGACATCTAAATAATGTAGCCTGCGTTTTCTTAGAGATCAAGGTGATATAATTATGTACATTTTGACATGCCAAATGTATGGAGTTCAATTTGCCTAAAAGTTAGCACAAGCACGTGCACAGCAGGTTGAAATACAAATTTGAACTGGCTACTCTTAGATTGATAGGAGCTCGTTGGGGCTCCCAGTGGGCACAAAATGTAGTTCAACCTTGAGTCACCATTGAATCCCTATTGGCAACCAGTTATCAATGTTGATTCAACGTTTTGTGCCCACTAGGCCAGTGTTGTAAAAGCAGGAAGCTCTTGTGACTCGACCCCACAAAGGTTGAATCAATGTACCTGCGCCTTAACCATTCAGCCACAGCGCCTGTACATATATCATGGGACATGTACAACGTAAGATATTCAACACAAGAGGTGCATATACTAGGTCTGGTCAGTGTAGCAGGTTCGAATCCCACCCTAAACACCTAGCATTTTCCTTAATAAAATGTGTTTATTTCTCATTATATCGCCACTTTTTTATGTACCATTACCATGTATGGAGCATAAGCTAGAAAACCTCCGCGGACCTGTAGTATTTGCTGTAAAACCTCCTCGGCTACGCCTCAGAGGTTTTACAGCAAATACTACAGGTCCGCGGAGGTTTTCCATCACAAAATCGCCCTAACAAGGGTCCACTTTTCAAAGAAAAATCACCCTAACAAGGGTCCACTATTACTTCACCTCCTTGCTAATACCATTAAGTCTGGCGTAGAAACCGTGGCTTTTACTGGAATCAGAACTATAGCGATCATTTGATATCAACAGTCGCCATAATCAGAACCTCTGTGCGGCTTATATATAAATTGTTAAAGTTAGGGGTGCGGCTAATACACGAGGTCTTACAGTAGTATGGCTTATGAGTTTGATTAAAGTCAACCGTGTGAAACTTATTTCATGAACATAGGCACAAGCTACCTCTTCACAGTATTGGCTACAGTTCTTCTATTGGCTAATTTCCACTATGACGGTACAGTATACATTTTTTTATGCTGCTTAAAGCTATAATAAAGAGCCCAGTCCTCGGACACTTAATGATTATCATCAGATATGGTTCAACTCAGAATTTCTGAGATATTTATGTTTTCTGATATGTGGCTTAAGGGTAAAGCCATTACCTCAATAAGCATGATGCCTAAAATTATTTGGTCCCTAATTCCAGACACCTGGCTCCAAGTCCGGACATATTTAGTAGTCTATACGAAAAACCTGCCTGACACCGGCTATAGCCGGCTAAAAGCCTGCTGGTCCAGCAGAAGGTCTGTGTCTGATCATTGTCTACATGCCAATTCTTACAGCTTGTAAATAGGACCGTTAGTAAGGTTTTAAGAGACTAAACTAGAAAGCCTGGATATTTTGTAGAAAGTTGCCCAAAATTATACAATTGTAATTATCAAAATGATTTGAATATACCAGTAACCTGTATTCATCATCACTTTCTATGTAAATTCTAGCTTTATGAGAATGTTTTAATACAATCGTTTCTAATGGGTATCTGGGCCTGCAAACATTTAGCTGGGCCTGCAGAATAACAAATCTGCAAATGTCCTGCAAGGTAAAAAATCTTTTCGTATAGACTGACAATTTTGAATTCCCCTTCAGATATGGCACGAAGACAATACTTCTCAAAATATTATCGATTAATCAAGATGATATTGTCTACAACATCAGTCCATAAAAGTGTGATCTCTGAAAATAAGTTTACATTGATCTTATTACAGATTTGGCCACACATTGAACCCAGTGATACATTTAACTTAATCATAGCAGGTCACCAGTAAGCCGCATGCATGGGCTAAATGTGTCCGAATTGGGCACTCATGCTTGAAAGCTGTGTCTAATTTGGTGCAGCATACAGTGGTACACAAGGGTCAATCTATTTCAAAACCAGTGGTCGTGATACGATATAAATACTATACCTCCCTATATTTGTTTGATTTACTGTTAAACCTCACGTTTAAAACAGATCTATTTTGGGATTTACTTTTCCTATTAGACAGATTTATTTCTTAAAGGGGGGTGGTCATCTTAAAAACGGGGTTTGCCGATTTTGATATGAAATTATGCCCTCCCCCCTAAAAAGAATTATAACAACAAAGTGGTAGCGTTTGTTAACCTTTCCTTCTTAAGCTCTAGAATGTGATATTGATTGTAGTGTACATACGTATGCAGTAAGAAGTTTACGGAAAATCATTAAAAAGTTTGGCTGATTTAGAGGGGGTTTGGAGTTTGACAGGACTCCAAAAGTCGGGGGTCATCTTAAGGGAGGTAGTGGTAAGATTTCAACGCCAGCCCAGTAATTGCAGCCACAAAGTGGCGAACCAGAAAGACCCTCTTGGGGGGCTTTCGCTTCAGGTCCAGGGATCTTAAAGGCGTTTTGTTTTTTTGCAAATTTTATCCTGAAGTTGGGGGATTGTCTTAAAGGTGCGGTCATTAATGGGGTAGCTATTTACCCTCTATTCCACTGCATGAATTAATTAAGTGAATTAATTATGATACTTAATTATGCTACACCACCACTACAGCATAAAAAATTGCAAATATGAATATATAAAAGCTATAGGAAATGGGGCATTCTCACCACTCGTACTTACCACATAGAAGACTAGAACAGTACTAGAATTTTGAGTGGGATACGCTCGGTGAGAACGCCACTTAAAGACAGTGTTGCTACCGAACATCCTCTGTACTTGTCATGGCAAACATAATTTATATGTTCTATGCTAATTCTTAGCTAATTCCTACAAATCTGACTCAAACCAAGGAATTCAGTGCCCTGGAAATACATGATCACACCAACTAGTACTGTGCAGGGGGAGAGGGTGTAAAACCACTAAGTGTATCAATTCCGATAACTGTAAGAACTTTCAACCGTTTTGTGTTGATCTCTATTTTCATTTCATGTGATTATTGATGAATTATATTCAAAAACAACATTTAAACATTTGCTTCATAGCTATTTTAATCATAATGATAACAAATTGATTTGAATACTATCAAAATATGGATGGCTTATGGTCAACCTTTAATACCAGGTTATTTCATGCCCTGTTTTTGACAACCATTTGGCATAGAATTAGTGTCAGATACATTTTGATATGGAACCCGAGCTTAGAGCGGACTGTTTACCCCCTGGGCAGGGTATCGGAGCAACGCTCATCTCCGGACAAAAGTGGTTCGGGAGACACACCACATGTTGACTTTTCTGGCTGGCAGGAGGGCAGTAGTAGCCGGCAGAGCAGGGTCCGGAAGGGGCTTTGCTCGCAGAGTTGCAGAAATATCCTGCGGGACAGGGCAGGCAGGAGTCGATCCCAGCACGGTCCTCAGTCGGTTTGTAGTAACCTGCGTGGCAGGGTTTACACGTCCCACCATCGTTGTAGTATCCCGCCCGACACAGGGCTGGCACTGGAAGTGGATTTTAATGCTATGATTAATTATCAGTATACAGGGACTTTCGAGGGCAATCTGTCGGGCAAATACAGAACTTATACTGGTCCTGTATCTATTTTTAAATGTATTCGCCTTATAATAAAGGAAAAAAGGGCAATTTATTAACCTGCATCACTCCAAACACACCCACAGGTTGCCATGACACCTTGCATGAGCCTCACTTCCAGTTTCTGTGCCTGTGTGATTTGGTTCGCAAAAAAAAGGACCCCCTCACTCCATCACCTATGTCTTCATTTTTTGTACAAATTAGGCCTGCTTTTCGATTAAAATATATGAATTTGTTAAAAAGGAACACAATTAAACGATAATCCAGTCAAAATACAGAGGTTTGAGGAAATACGGGGGCTGGCTATTCACCTTTAGCGAGATAGGAGGCTCAGTGTTGTACTCTACCTGACTTCATATTCAGCATTTCCATTTAAAGATAAGCCTTCTGCTTCTTATTTAACTACCGTATACTACTGTGTATAACCTGCACCCTGACTTTTGGAGAATCATATAACTTGTCTTACCTGCACCTAGACAAAAACAGAGATATAGAGGTAGCACTGTAATAAGAAGAGGTGTAAATTAACCCTTTGAGAATGGCATAATGCATAATGCTCTTTGTCATCATGATGCATGAATGCAGCCCTGGTGAGTAACTCGCCAGTGCTGCATTTAAGCATCATGCCGATCCTACAGGATTAAGACACTGTGGTAGGGTTGCAATGATGCACCAATGTAGCACCAGCGAGCTACTCACCAGGGCTGCATTGGTGCATCATGATGACAAATGTCATCTTTTAGCGACATCCTTCCTTAAAAATTCCTACCATTTCTGCTGCAGGATGATGATCCTTGGTAGGACGCAGTTCCAGTGTTGCATTTAGTAGGTGTGGCAGATCCCACTGGGCAGTAGTGGTCGGCCGGACAGAGGATACCCCTGGCATCGGAAGTTCCCGGAGGACAGAAGTACCCAGCTTTACAGGGGCCTGTAGGGGCCGTCTGCGCCTGTTCAGAACAATAACTTCCTCCCGGACATGTCACACATTTATCGGCTGATGCGTATGTCCCTTCTAAGCATGGTCTGCAAGTGGTTCCTTCTGAGATATAACCACTGGGGCACACCAGAGGAACTGGAGGAAAGCAGTTTTGCGATTTTGATGAGAAGTTTAATCAGGGAAAATGCATCATAGATAAAGCATTCAGAATTTTAATAATTGCATATTCTCAACTAGGGGCTGTCATGCTACCACATCTCTGGAGAACCGAGACTCAATTCTCAGACAAAATATGTCTACTAGCAGACTTCTGTTTGACTGAGGGATGGCCCAAGAATGCTGCTACAGCATTGTTGGTTGCTGGTTTAATCCTAAATACAGGCAAAAGTTCAGACTATTGTGCAAAGCTTTCAGCTCAACTTTGAAGCAACATTGAATCAACATCGACAGCCAGTTTTCAATGTGTTTCAATGGGCTGTGCCCACTGGGTTGACTTATTATCACTGTCGCAATTTCAAAATGTCTTCACATGGATTCGCTAACTATAATGACAAATAGATTTTTCATATATGCTACAAGGGACGAACTCTATCATCAGTTCAGTTATAGTTCTGTTACAGTTTCATAAAAGAAAAAGAAAAAAGGAAAAGAGAAAGAAAAGGAAATGCAGGGCTGGAAACTGATTATGATTACCAGAAAAGTGGGCTTTTTAAGATTACAGATGGAATGGGTTGTGTCTAGTCACTTGGCAAGTTTGTCCCCTTGTGCATCATATCTCCAACCATCACATGTTCAAGAAATCCCTGAGACAAGCATGCCAGGGATAACTCTCCTAGGTGCGCGGACAAATGTTAACAGCACAGTCTTAACACAGAATTAAGATTGTCTCAATTGTCTTAAAATTAGTCTAAATCTTAACTCAACCTATCTTAATCCTATCTTAAACTACACAGTCCATTGAAGGATAGGCTAGTCAACTAGTATGTAAAGGGGGGCACTGCCCCCCTCCCCCCCCAACACCTGTTTTTCTCTTTTTTTTCTTGCTGGGTGGATTAAGACATTTTGATATGTAAGATTAAGATTTCGCTGTTAACGTGTGTCCGCACACCTGGAAGAGCTATCCCGTATTTGCCTGAGACATACCTTTTTCCTTGCAGTCCTCTGAAGTGGCGGCCCCGGGTTCTGATGACATTCCCTTGGGGCATACAATGGGATTCACAGTCCCACCAGGGCAGTAGAATCTTGCTGGACACTTGTTACCTAGAGGGCTAACTGACCTTTTTTTGTTCATAAAATAGAAAGATTGTTTCTGTTAACACTTGTGTTAGGTACATCAGAGATTCTGTATATTTGTAGCTATTAACTAACTATGCTGACATTTTTAATGGAAAACTGTACTTACACACTTATGATTGACATTCAAAAAATACAATGGAAATATCCCAGTATTCTAGAAACTTTATAGCAGTGTACAAGGGTCTATAGGCCGGACTCCACTAGAGCGACACTGCTAGCTGCGAAACGTGGCGATCTTTTTATCCTTGGTTTTGCCTGGTTTCACCTGGTTTTGCCTGGTGTTGCCTGGTTTCGCCTGAGAATCGCCCTGAGTGTCACCAGGAGCAGGGCGAAACCAGGGCGAAACCAGGGCGAAACCAGGGCGAAACCAGGGCGAAATGGAGCGAAATGGAGCGAAATGTCCAATATCAAAACAGTAAAGGGATCGCATGGTTTCGCAGGTACCTGTGTCGCCCTAGTGGAGCTCGAGCTTATTTCATGTTGTATATTTGTACTATGAATTGTTATCTTGTATCGATAAGTGACTGGTCATTACTTAGGTTAAACCGTAGTGTTGATAGTCATCATTTAATCGTAAATAATGGTTTCCTAGTTATTGAACTGTATTGTTCCCTTTTTCTTTGTCCTTATGTGTTACCGTGCTCCATGAGGCTATCATGTACCAGATGTTTCAACTGGTATCATCGGTCACATGACACTGGCTCTGCTGTATATAACGGGCAGTGGCGGATCCAGGATTGTCTAGAGGGGGGGGCCCAAACCTGGCCAACCCAGAGTCACTATGTGTTTCCCGCGAGCAAAGCGCATTAGCTATACTAGGGGGGTTTGGGGGCATGCCCCCCAAGAACAGTTTGTTGATCTAGACTTGAAATTGTGCATTCTCAAACTTCTTCTTCATGCATTTTAGGCCACAATATTTTAAGACTCAGCCTCCCCCCCCCATCCCAATCAGAAGCCCTCAGTCAGGCCCTATGAATAATACTCCAAAATCTCTTTACCTCTTTCCCTCTTTTCTTCTCCTTTCTTTTCTCTTCTACCTCTTTTTTCCCCTTTTTCTTGGGGGGGGGGGGCCAAGGCCCGTCAGGCCACCCCCCTGGATCCGCCAATGACGGGAGCCCAGAACAAAGTCTCGATCTTACACACCTTACTTAATTTCTGATTAATTACCAGGCAATAGTCAGGCCACTCAAAATAAATCCTGTATTTTCATCATTGAGTGCATCATAAAAATTGTGATATGGATAATTTTGAAGTTAATTTTTTTCTGATATTTCAAGGAAAAATATGTTAAAATTTTGACAAATATTGGCATATTTGGTTTCAAATTAAAGCTCTTAACTACAAAAAAAGTCCTAATTTCCCTATCAATTTAAGCTTTAAGTAAAATAATTAAAATAAAATATAAAAACATCCTTGTCAGACTTATCACTGGCTGATGATAATTAACCACGTTTTTAAAAAAAGTGGCCTTACCGTATTCGACGTAATAAGCGCACACCCCCTTATAAGCGCACACCCCCCGTTTTTGGCTGATTCTTACACTAGAAATAACCAAGAATATCTCAATTTTTGACCCCAATTAAACTCCTAACTTCTAAAACGAGGCACTAATAATTTGTTAAGCGCACTGTGCGCTTATTACGTCGAATACGGTAATAGTAATTAAACATTGGACTTGACAAACCTGGCTGGGCAGTAGTATCCAGGATACATACAGACACCAGACGGTGCTGTTAACTTGGTGCTAATGCAATAGGACCCTGCAGGACAGGGCTGACAGTAGCTGATATTTTTATATATCCCAGACGGCTGGAAGGTGCCCGCAGGACAGTCAGAGCATTTCCTGTCTGCACTCCTATATTGACCCGGGGGGCAGGGGAGGTCAGCTGAAAAGTAATATCGATTATGTGCTACCGTAGAACCTCGTCCATAAGACAAGTATATTTTGCTCTTTTTTTTCATATAACCCTAATTTTTCTACTGAAATCGGGTATTGACTTATAGGTGAGGTTTTATTTCAGTAAATTAAAAAGAAAATAAATGATTTATAAACATCCTTTATACAACCTTTATTTCTGATTAGAAAATGGTTGCCAAAACAACCAGTTGTCCAAAGCATAGCTACATACAAGCAGAATACATCTTGGATATTCATTTCTCATGGCAGTGAGTGCCATTGATTTAACCAAGGAGCGCCATATTTCACTCCCCTGTGAAATAACGCATGGGTGTATTTCACGGCCTTGTGACATCATCAACTGCTGATTTGTTAACATTTGAATGGCGTAGAAAAAACAGCTATTAGAGCAAACTTAGGCCCTCCCCCTAAAACTATTTAATTTGAATTGAAAAAGGGTAAAATATAAACACAGAGGAACACTGGTTTGAGTCAGTTGTGCGGGTTATTTCACTTGTTAAATGTTGGGCTGCATTTCACTCATCCTAAGGCCTCGTGAAATACCACCCGACTTTTAACTTGTGAAATAGGCTACCCAACAGACTAAACTCATGAACCTTTGTCTATATGTGACCCGTTTTAACGAAATGGGTCGAAAATCGCACCTTTAACACCCTAGATATGGGCATTTTAAGTAGCATAGTGTCGAAAAAATATTATTTTTGAAAAATGAGTTTTAGACATTTTTCTAACATATGAATAGTTATCAAACTAATTTTCTAATCCCATTTTCCCCAAAATAATGGCCATGTGATTTACAATTGTATTGTGTGATATAGTTAATATCTAATTCAAATGTTAACTATCTCATTTTAGTTAATTTCCATTTAAATGAACAAAAAAGTATCAAAAATGTTGAGTGAATATTGGGCAATACCACTTGTCATATATCAAATGAAAGCTCTTGATGAGCTGTACATGAATCTATCAATATCAGAACATTTTATATCTGCAACTTCCGACCCACTTCATTAAAATGGGTCACATATATCTACTCACCGGTGCAGGATTGTTCATACACAGACCCTGGAGGGGATATCATACCAGCAGGGCAAGGTGTGGGCACCCCACTGCCAGCTGGGCAGTAAAAGGCGGTCGGACAGGTAGCACCATATTGGGAACCTGTCCGACAGTAACGACCAGCCGGACATTGTTTTCCGCTATAACTGCCTTTATAAAAACAATAAGATCCAGACGGACAGACCCTGCATTTCCTCGCAAACGGGTCTTGTTCCCGTACAGTGTATGGTTGGTAACTGCCAATTGGACATTGCTTGCAGGTGCCATCGAGGTAATATCCGCGACCACAATATGATACCGCTTCACCTGGAACAAATGCCACAGTAATTAAGGCTTTAAAGCAGGCATACCACCTCAGATATATAATAGTTCACTTTCTGCATATTTATAAAGAATCTCCTTAGTGCAGTAAACTGGTAAGATCTCATCTAATTTGTGAATTTTAACTGTGTTAAATTCTAAGATATAGATCAGCAAAAATAGAATGCTCCCAGCATTCTATTCAGCACTTAATTACATCAACAAGGTAGCGCTATCTGTAGTGTTACACCAGGTAATAGTAGACTCTGTTGGACCAAAAAAAAAAGAGGTGTGTTTCAGGTTGCATAGTCTGAAAATCTAGGTAGGGTAGGTCGGATTTTTTTTTTTTTAAATTTTTTTTTACTTTGGCCCAAAAAGTACCCAAAAACTGACTCGCAAACTTCAGCGCTGACTGGTCAACAACAGCGTTGACTCGTGGACTATCAAATTGACGCTGAAATAGCCCCAAAATTGTGTAATAAAGACAGATTGATTCCATGGCATGAAAAGTACCTAAAAATTGACTGCCAAACTTCAGCGCTGACTCACCAAAACTGGTTTTGACTCGTGGACCATCAAATTTACTCTGAAATAGTCCCAAAATTACTTAAAATATACATACTTTTTCAAAATTGGACAAAAATGTCTAGGGTCGGCCCTGCTTTGCTAGGTAGGGTCGGGTAACCTGAAAGGTTATACAATCATCTGAAAAACAAATGAAGGAAAATGTAGGTTTCAGTGTCCCAACTGGTATAGCAGCTTTAATACTGTTTCTATAAGAGATGGTATAAGAGTAACAAGGGCATGGCACATTTCCTTGATAATTAAGGCAGCGTACATACACAAATAATAGAATAAATGATATAAGTATGCTTACCTAGTTGGAGACATGTAAAAAGCACCAACAGAGAAGCGATTGCCGCCATGCTTGTTGGATGGACGTTTGACATCTTGGTTGCAAATCCCTCACAATGCGACCACTTGTAGAACTCTTTATACAAGTCTCCAGGTTGGCCCTAACACCAAGGAGCAAAAAGTACGAAGAGGGTCCACTGACCTATTTCATGCCCCCCCCCCCAAAAAAAAGGAAAAGTTTTATTTTTTACCTTTATATATCTTTTCTACATGTTTCTCTCAATACCCATATGAAAAGTAATCATAAACAATTGTTCCAAGCAATTAAAAGTTAACATGGGTTTAGGTGGGAACAGTGGACTGTAAACTTTATCCACCAGGGGGCGCCACAGGCCACACAGTAATAAAAGAAATATTCAAAGTTTACAGAAAAGTAAGGGTCAGCCCGAACAATATTATCCCCTTTTTAGGGGTAATTGGAGGTAATCTGTATGCTGAGAGACAGTGCTAACCTATGGGAAACCCCCTAAGTGGAACCTCTTAGTAGTTTTTGCTTTTTGCTAACACTCTGGATGTGAAGAAAATGTTGTGCTTAACCCATACAGGCCACACATGCTTTAATGTCCTTCGTTGTCATGATGCACGAATGCAACCCTGGTGAGTAACTCGCTGGTGCTGCACTCACGAATCACGCCGAGCCCTCACGAGGCTCAAGGGGTGCACATGATGCATGAATGCAGCCCTGGTGAGCAATTACGCATCATACTGACGAAGGACACACTGCTTTAAAGTACTGAGCGACCGTTATTGTAATCTATCTCCATTATCAGAATCTCTCTCTCTCTTATCTGTAATCAGCAGCATCTGGTTGCTTCTCATAAACACTCTACTGATACATCCTGTTAAGGGAGTCGTCATTTGTTAACAACAGGGGGGGGGGTTGGTGGATTGGGGTGGGGGGCACAAAAAAAATGGGGACCCCTCATGAGGGGGGTCAAAAAGATTTAACCTGTTTTGAGCCAAAAAGCTTACGCGTTACTATGCTTCTAAGGGCCCGCGCATGAGCCGATTTTCGACCCGTAGGGGGGTGAAAATTGTTGGCCCCTCGACAGGGGGGGGGGGGGGATTTTGCATGCTTCGCATACAAACCCATCACCCCCCTCTTGTTAAAAAATGATCACTCCCTAAATGAAGAAAGAGTCAACAACAGTTCGATTGTAGTGTACAGGCTGCAAAACAGATGTTTTGTTACAGTTTCGGTCATCGTTCGGAACCCTTTGGGTTCGGTTTGTCTTGATAACAGGTAAATGGACAACTTAAGCATACATAGTTATGCGAACTACAATTGCAATAGAAAAACTATACAATTGGAAAGACACAATTATGTAACTAGTCTTCAATAAATAAACTCACAAAAAATGAATCAAAAGATAAAATTATGACCTTGGTCTCCGTTATCAAGCTTAAAAGACTTCCTAAATCCAAAACAACGTTCACTGGAAAATCCCTCATGAATGTCAAATCCTATAAATACCTGGGAGTCACGAGGAATTACGATGAGTCACGTTAGAAAACATAAACTTTAAAAAGTTATTTCTACACAAGTTTAAAAAAATCCATTCCACCGAAGGTTCTTCAACAAGTCCATGTCACACACACTTTGCCAATTATTGATTATGCTGACGTGTTGTATACAAATACAAATATTGATTTTCTCAAATGAATTATGAAGGTGCTAGAATGTATAAGCTGAAAAGTTTGTTATGATTTGCATTTGTTGCATCACACTGATGACTTTCATAAGAAAAGCTTGCCGTCCTACCTTACAAAGTTTTTGGAAAGTCAAGCAGATGACTTTTCTGCTTGAAAGATCAGATTAATTAAATATAAACGCCCTCGCCTTTCTACTGCTTGGTGATGAGAAAAAACTTTTTTTGAGAGCCCTTAGGGAGTGTTCATTTATTATTTACAGGGGTTGGGTGGTGAGATTTCGCGCCGAGGGGCGAATTTTTTTTACGCCCCCCCTCAAGAGCGCGTGGAATGTTTTGTGGCCCCCCTCGCCGAAGGCAGCGAAAAATTTTCATACCCCCCCCCCCTTTGAACGCACCCCACGCAGGATCACTCTCCTGTTCAGGAAGGGTAGAAACACAAGCTGTTCTCCCGTATGGCCAATAGGAGAAATCATTGTCTCATTCGGTTCAGACACTGTGTTCTCCCATATACCTATGGGTGAACAATAGTGTATCTATATCAACCCTCTTCCTCTCCCTTCCCTCCTCCTTCCCTCCTTCCCCTTCCTCCCTCCCTCTCCCTTTCTCTTTCTTTCTCTCCTTCCTCCTTCCCTTTTTCTCTCTCCCCTCTCCTCCTCATTGAGTTTTATCAAAATAGGTAGGGTAAATCTGAATTTTTTTTTGGCCTTGCGTTGTTCTACCATCTCTCGATGGCAAATAAAACGGGTGTATCTATGTAAATATCTAACCATGTATTTCACCCTATGACTAATGGAAGAAATTTAAAATGTGACATAACGTTATTAGATTGTGTCGTTCTACCATCTCCCAATGCTAGAAAACAGGGTTTCTATATGTATATACTGAATCATGTATTTCACTGTATGATCTATAGTAGAAATCAAGAATTTGACATAATAGACCTAGATAATGTCGTTCTACCATCCCTCAATGGTAGAAAAAAAGGGGTTCTCTATGTATGTACCTAACCATGTATTTCACCATATGACCCATGGTAGAAATTAAGAACTTGACATAATAAGCCTAGATAATGTTGTTCTACCATCTTCTTATGGTAGAAAATAGTGTTTTGCTATTCATCTAGCCATGTATTTCATTGTATAACCTATGGTAGAAACAAGAAGTTTACATACTAGCACTAGACCATTTTGTTCTACCATCCCTCAATAGTGGAAAAAAATGGTCCTATAGGTATGTACCTAACCATGTATTTCACCCAATGGAAGAAAAGAAGGTTTCTATCTGTATATATACGTAACTGTGTATTTCAGCCTATGACCCATGGTAGAAATTAAGAACTTGACATAATAAGCCTAGATAATGTTGTTCTACCATCTTCTAATGGTAGAAAATAGTGTTTCTTTATTCATATATCTAACCATGTATTTCACTGTACAACCTATGGTAGAAACAAAAAGTTTACATACTAGCACTAGACAATGTCGTTCTACCATCCGTCAATGGTAGAAGAAAAGGGGTTTTCTATGTATGTACCTAACCATGTATTTCACCATATGACCCATGGTAGAAATTAAGAACTTGACATAATAAGCCTAGATAATGTTGTTCTACCATCTTCTAATGGTAGAAAACAGTGTTTCTCCATTCATTTATCTAACCATGTATTTCACTGTATAACCTATGGTAGAAACAAGAAGTTTACATACTAGCACTAGACCATTTTGTTCTACCATCCCTCAATGGCAGAAAAAAATGGTCCTATATGTATGTACCTAACCATGTATTTCACCCTATGACCCATGGTAGAAATTAAGAACTTGACATAATTAGCCTAGATAATGTTGTTCTACCATCTTCTAATGGTAGTAAATAGTGTTTCTTTATTCATATATCTAACCATGTATTTCACTGTATAACCTATGGTAGAAACAAAAAGTTTACATACTAGCACTAGACAATGTCGTTCTACCATCCCTCAATGGTAGAAAAAAAGGGGTTTTCTATGTATGTACCTAACCATGTATTTCACCATATGACCCATGGTAGAAATTAAGAACTTGACATAATAAGCCTAGATAATGTTGTTCTACCATCTTCTAATGGTAGAAAACAGTGTTTCTCTATTCATATATCTAACCATGTATTTCACTGTATAACCTATGGTAGAAACAAGAAGTTTACATACTAGCACTAGACCATTTTGTTCTACCATCCCTCAATAGTAGAAAAAAATGGTCCTATATGTATGTACCTAACCATGTATTTCACCCTTTGACCCATGGTAGAAACCAAGAATTTGTCATAATGAGCCTAAAAAATATGGTTCTACCATCTTCTAATGGTAGAAAATAGTGTTTCTTTATTCATATATCTCGTCTGTATTTCACTGTATGACCTATGTTAGAAACGAAGCAGTTGACATACTTGCACTAGACAATGTTGTTTTACCATCTCTCAATGGCAGAAAAAAGGGGTTCTTTATGTCTGTACCTAACCATGTATTTCACTATATGACCCATGGTAGAAATTTAGAATTTGACATAATAAGCCTAGATAAGGTTGTTCTACCATCTTCTAATGGTAGAAAACAGTGTTTCTCTATTCATATATCTAGCCATGTATTTCACTGTATAACCTGTGGTAGAAACAAGAAGTTTAGATACTAGCACTAGATAATTTCGTTCTACCATCCCTCAATGGTAGAAAAAAAGGGGTTCTTAATGTATGTACCTATCCATGTATTACACCCTATGACCTATGGTAGAAACTAAGGAGTTCCCACGCTACTACTAGACCAGATCTTTCTACCATCTCATAGTGGTAAAAAATATAACGCCTGACCACACTGTTCACTCTATGATCCATATGGTGCAGTTGATATAGTACCTCACTAGATTTTTCTACCAGAAAAGGTCGTAGAAAACAGAGTCTTTTTATATGATGCCCAACTGTTTACCCCATGATCTATGATAGAAACTATACAGAACAGATCATTCTGCCATCTTATTATTAGTGGTAGAAAACAGAGTCTCTTTATATTATTCCCATCCATGACATAGCGACTAAGCAGTCAGCATCTGTCCTACTGCTAGATCAGATTATATTGTTCTACCATCTCCCAATCATAGAAAACAGAGTTTCTCTACGTATATACCTAACCATGTATTTCATCCTATGACTGATAGTAGATACAGAGAGACACTGGCACTAGATGATGTTGTTCTACCTTCTCTCAATGGTAGAAAACAGGATTTCTCTATGTTAATGTCTTGTCATATATTTCAGTCAAAACTTAAAAACGTCTTCGTCTTTTCACGATTTTGAACCTTTTTCTCACCAAAGTAGCCAGTATCGGGAAAATGAACTCTTTTTTTGCAATCATTATGATATTTTGTTCAAATACAAATTTTGTTAAAGGGGAATAATTGAAAACCAAGTTTTAAGCTTTGACACCTATTTGGTAATGGGAGAAACCCACGGTGCCTATACAAAAGAATTGGGCTTTGGTTTCTCCCATCCACTAATGGTAGAAACCTATGGTGCCTATACAATAAACTTGGGCATTGTTTTCTCCAATCTGCTAATGGGAGAAATCCTAAGCTCACTTGATACCAGTATGAAACACTAGGTGGCAGCACAAAGAAACTTTATGAGAGGTTAAATCTAAAATAAGGACAATAATTTATAGACTTTTTGGGCATTGTAGAGTAAAGGTTGCAACTTTAGAATGTCCTGGAGTTGCATGTTCCATTCAATAACCACTTTTGGCTGATTTGACACCTGAAAATGTGACCTTGACCTTCACCACAGTCAACCAAATCATTTGTGACTATTGGTCAAAATGAGGTGTTCATCGTCTCAATATAGTAAAGCTCAAAGTAAAATATTCCTTATAACTTGGATCTATTTCAGTTTTGACCTTTGACCTTGACCTTGACCTTGACCTTGACCAAAACCCTTATAATATTTCTTTTTATACCAATGATATTTGGAAAGGCCATAACTAGAGCTTTCCAATGGTGTACGCTGTGTTTTAGTCTTTTTTGGTGATGGGTGCAGCCAGAAATATTGCTCCTATCTCTGTAATGCTGCAGCATTAGTTCTCTGATTTAATGTTCCTAACTTTGCAGAAAGTTGGTCCAATAGCTATACTATAATACATAGGCAAAATGATTTTTATCTACTCTGAAGTTAAAACATTAGGCCATTTGAGCCAAAATGACGACCAGTCATGAGAAAGAGCCATTAGTGCTTTCATAATTCACTAGGTGGCAACAGCATTTTACCTTTTCTGGTTTAAAACTACATCATACTCATAGAAACTCACATCTGAAGTTAGATGGAATGAATGAATAGAAAGGGCCAAATAGCAGCTTCAAATGTATGATGGGGCATTGGTTTCTCTGATCCGTTAATGGGAGAAACCCTATGCCCACTTAGTACCAGTTCAAAACACTAGGTGGCAGCACAAGCAGAAGGCTAACAATGGGCCAATTTTCTTATATAACCCATCATTTCATTAATTTCCCTGACTGCACCAAATATTATTTGTAATCAGGAATCATATGAATGACTAACCATCTAAATTTAGATTATATTTAAGATATTATGGCCATCTAGATTTCTCTATGGGGATTAGCACTGTGGTGGGCTGTTATAGATTTAATCTAAAATATAGACAAAGATAAGTTCTGGTCATAATAATGCTATGTAATATAAGATGTAAAGCATCATATGACAGCAGTTCATATTCCAAAATAGTCTAGATACAGAGCAAACAGCAGAGATATAGTGATACTAGGGGACATGGCACATTGTCATCCTTCTGGTTGTGCTGCCATCTAGTGTTTTGTATTGGTATCAAGTGATATAGAATTTCTCCCATTAGCAGATTGGAGAAACCAATGCCCAAGTTTATTGTATGGGCACCATGGGTTTCTCCCATTAGAAGATAGGTGAAACTATGTCTGATCAACCATTGGTGGGGCATAGCCCTGGATAGGTTCAAGACGACTGGACCCGAAGTGGGTGGAATATGGCATGAGCCATCTAGGCAACCTGAGTGAAATAGGATAAATGTAGTATGTAAAAAAGTGAAATAGGATAAATGTAGTATGTATATGGTTTGTATTAGTAGTAAACCCCTACACTAGTATATCAACAGTGCATGGATGAAACACGTGGCTAAGCCTATATATAGACACACATGGTTTTCTACCATTGGGAAATGGTAGGACAACATTATCTAGTGTAATTTCTGAAAATTCTTGGTTTCTACCCAACGTCATAAGGTGAAATGCATGGTTAGGCATATACATAGAGAAACTTTCTTTTCTACCATCTCCCGATGGTAGAACGACAATCTAGTGCCAAAATGTAAAATTCCTAATTTCTACCATAGGTCATAGGGTTAAACTCACCATTAGATATATACATAGAGAGACCCTCTTTTCTACTATTGTCAGTAGTAAATAATTATGTTGACTGCTCAGTCTCTATGGCATGGTTGAGCATAATATCGAGAGACTCTGTTTTCTACTACTATGAGATGGGAGAACGATCTGGTTTGGGTAATATGTCAACTGCTTGGTTTCTACTATAGCTGTAAGGCTGAACGGCTGAGCATCATACATATGGTTTTCTACCACTATTAAATTGTAGAACAATCTGGTCTAGTAGCATAATATGTAAACTGCATACCATTCCACCCTAGATCGTAGGTGACCAGTTAGGTATCATTATAGACTCTACCACATGAAATGGTAGAGAGATCTGATCAATTACTATGATATCAACAGCAATGTTTCTACCTTATGGATCATAGGGTGAAAGATGTGATCATAAGAGACTCTGTTTTCTACCTCTATAAGATGGTAGAAAGATCTGGTCTAGTAGTAGCATTATTAACTCCTTAGTTTCTACCATGGGTCATAGGGTGAAATACATGGTTAGGTACATACTTAACGAACCCCTTTTTTCTACTATTGAGGGATGGTAGAGCAACATTGTGTAGTGCTAGTCTGTCAACTGCTGTGTTTCTACCATTGTTCACATGGTGAAATACACAGCTAAATACATCAATAGAGAAACACTGTTTTCTACCAGTAGAAGATGGTAGAACAACATTTTGTAGGCTCATTGTGTGAAATTCTTAATTTCTACCATGAGTCACATGGTGAAATACATGGTTAGGTACATACATAAAGAACCCCTTTCTTCTACCATTGAGGAATGGTAGAACGGCATTGTCTAGTGCTAGTATGTCAACTGCTTTGTTTCTACCATAGGTCATACAGTGAAATACACGGCTAAATATATGAATGGAGAAACACTGTTTTCTACCATTAGAAGATGGTAGAACAACATTATCTAAGCTCATTATGTCAAATTCTTAATTTCTACCATGGGTCATAGGCTGAAATACACAGTTACGTATATATACAGATAGAAACCTTCTTTTCTTCCATTGGGAGAGATACATGGTTAGTTACATCCATAGATAACCCCTTTTTCTACCATTGAGAGATGGTAGAACAACATTTTCTAGTGCTAGCAGGGCTTTTATCAACTGCTTTGTTGCTACCATAGGTCATACAGTGAAATACACAGCTAGATATATGAATAGAAAAACACTGTGTTTTGCCATAAAAAGATGGTAGAACAACTTTATATAGCTTATTATGTAAAATTTCTAATTTCTACCATAGGTCATAGGGTAAAATACATGGTTAGGTACATACAGAGAGAACCCCCTTTATTTACCATTGAGAGAAGGTAGAACAACATTTTTTAGTGCTAGAATGTCAACTGCTTTGTTACTACCATAGGTCATGGGTGAAATACACTGCTAGATATATGAATAGAGAAACACTGTTTTCTACCAAAAGAAGATGGTAGAACAACATTGCTTAGGCTCATTATGTCAAATTCTTAATTTCTACCATAGCTCATAGGGTGAAATACATGGTTAGGTATATACATAGGGAAACCTTGTTTTCTACCATTGGAGGATGGTAGAACAACATTATCTAGCCTCAGTATGTCAATTTCATACTTTCTACCATAAGTCATAGGGTGAAATACTTGGTTAGGTATACACATAGAGAGAGGGAAAAAAACTGTATTTCTATTCATAATTTTCTTTAAAAAGCTTGCTAGCTCACTTTGTTGGCAACAAGAGGGACCAAGGGTAAGTAAGGAAGTAAAGAAGGGAGCAGAGAAAGAAGTAAGGAAAGATAGAAGATGGTCACAAGGCAGGAAGGAAGAAAGGAAGGAGAGGGACAGTGAAAGGAGGAGAAACTGGAAAGGGAGACAGGGGGAAAGACAGGTGAATATTAAAGAGGGAAAGAAGGAGGGGTAATAGGGAGGGGAGAGGGAAGGAGGAAGGAGGAAAAGAAGGAAGGAAAGGAAGAGGAAAGGAAAGAAGCAGGAAGGAGGGAAAGAAGCAATAAAGCCACAAAGCAATGAAGCAAGGAGAGAAAAGGGAAGACGTAGATAGAAGATGGTCAGAAGGCAGGAAGGAAGGAAGGAAGAAAGAAAGGAAGGAAAGAAGGAAGGAAGGAAGGAAGGAAGGAAGGAAGAGGGAGAGAGGGAGGGAGGGAGGGAGGGGGAGAGAGAGAGGGAGAGAGAGAGAGAGAGAGAGAGAGAGGGAGGGAGACGGGGCAGGTGCACATAGATACACAACTGTTCTAGTGCTAGTATGTAAACTTCCTGTTTCTACCATAGGTTATACAGCTAAATACATGGTTAGATATATGAATAAAGAAACACTATTTTCTACCATTAGAAGATGGTAGAACAACATTATCTAGGCTTTTTATATCAAATTCTTAATTTCTTCCATGGGTCATAGGGTGAAATACATGGTTAGGTACATACATAGGGAACCCCTTTTTTTCTGCTATTGAGGGATGGTAGAACAAAATGGTCTAGTGCTAGTATGTAAACTTCTTGTTTCTACCATAGGTTATACAGTGAAATACATGGTTAGATATATGAATAGAGAAACACTGTTTTCTACCATTAGAAGATGGTAGAACAACATTATCTAGGCTTATTATGTCAAGTTCTTAATTTCTACCATGGGTCATAGGGTGAAATACATGGTTAGGTACATACATAGAGAACCCCTTTTTTTCTACCATTGAGGGATGGTAGAACGGCATTATCTAGGTCTATTATGTCAAATTCTTGATTTCTACTATAGATCATACAGTGAAATACATGATACAGTATATATACATATAGAAACCCTGTTTTCTAGCATTGAGAGATGGTAGAACAACACAATCTAATAACGTTACGTCACATTTTAAATTTCTTCCATTAGTCATAGGGTGAAATACATGGTTAGATATTTACATAGATACACCCTGTTATTTTACCATCGAGAGATGGTAGAACAACATAAGGCCAAAAAAAGTTTCAGATTTACCCTACCTATTTTGATAAAACTCAATGAGGAGGAGATGGGAGAGAGAAAGAGGGAGGGAGGAAGGAGAGAAAGAAGGAGAGAGGGAGAGGGAGGGAGGAAGGGGAAGGAGGGAAGGAGGAGGGAAGGGAGAGGAAGAGGGTTGATATAGATACACTATTGTTCACCCATAGGTATATAGGAGAACCCAGTGTCTGAACCGAAGGAGACAGAGTTTTCACCTATTGGCCATACGGGAGAACTGCTTGTGTTTCTACCATTACTTGAATGGTAGAGTCGTCCTGTATGGGGTGTTGAACTATAGTAACCCGAGGACTTTTTTGCTAAAAAAGGGGCTTAAATTTTAGCGCCCCCCCCCCCTCAAGAGGGGAAAGTCATTTTCACCTTTTTTAAAGCACACCTGCAAGGTAGTTTAAAGGCCATCATATGTGCATACATATGCCATTTAAGCAATAAATATCCAATATGTATCTAAGCACCACTAATAAAAGTGTTGCCGAAAACTCTTCATGTGCACAGGCCAAAGTTTATTGATTGGCAAAAGTTTATAATGCAAGTCCAGGAGTGTGAATATCAATTCATCAATCTGTCCAAGTAGTGCCTGTACAGCACTACTCTCGTTCCCAAATCCTTCCGAAGGAAGGCTCTGGTAACTGCCAAATGTTGGGATTTTGCTGGGTCTGGGCAACCCCTGCTGGTAGCTTGGCACCAGCGAACAGTTACCCTCCTACTCCCCTACTCCCTCACTCCCTCACTCCCTCACTCCCTCACTCCCTCACTCCCCTACTCCCTAGTTCCCTACTCCCTCACTCCCCTACTCCCTTACCCCTCTGCTCCCTCACCCCTACCCGCTCACTGCCCTACTCCCTCACTCCCCTACTCCCTCACTCCCCTACTCCCTCACTCCCCTACTCCATCAATCCCTACCCCTTCACTCCCCTATTCCCTCACTCCCCTACTCCCTCACTCCCCTACCCCTTCATTCCCTACTCCCTCGCACCCTACTCCCTCACTCCCCTATCTCTTCACTCCCTACTCCCCATCTTTGCTCATCCTTACCCCCTCACTCCCCTACTCCCTCACTCCCCTACCCCTCACTCCCCTACCCCTCACTTCCCTACCCCCACACTCCAATGCTCCTCACTTCCCTACCCCCTCACTCCCCTACCCCTCACTCTCTTACTCTTCTACTCCCTCACTCCCTTACTCCCTTACCCCTTGTTCCCTACTCCCTCACTCCTCTCCATCGTTCCCTACTCCCTCATCCCCTACTCCCTCATCCCCTACTCCCTCACTCCCTTACTCCCTACTCCCTCACTGCCCTACTCCCTCACTGCCCTACTCCCTCACTGCCCTACTCCCTCACTGCCCTACTCCTCACTCCCCTACTGCCTCCCTCCCCTACCCCCTCACTCCCCTACTGCCTCACTTCCCTACTGCCTCACTCCCCTACTCCCTCACTCCCTTACTCCCTCACTCCCTCGTTCCCTACTCCCTCACTCCTTAAGTCCCTCGTTCCCTACTGCCTCACACCCTTACTCCCTCACTCCCTACTCCCTTACTCCCCTACTCCCTCACTCCCTACTCCCTCACTCCCCTATCTCTTCACTCCCTACTCCCCATTTTTGCTCATCCTTACCCCCTCACTCCCCTACCCCTCACTTCCCTACCCCCTCACTCCAATGCTCCTCACTTCCCTACCCCCTCACTCCCCTACCCCTCTTACTCTCTTACTCTTCTACTCCCCCACTCCCTTACTCCCTTACTCCCTCGTTCCCTACTCCCTCACTCCTCTCCATCGTTCCCTACTCCCGCATCCCCTACTCCCTCACTGCCCTACTCCCTTACTCCCCTACCCCTCACTGCCCTACCACTCACTCCCCTACATCTCACTCCCCTACTCCCTCATTCCCTACTCCATCACTCCCTATAGCTAATCCATCTATCCGCTATTCTCTTACTCCCCTACTCACTCCCCTCTACAGTGGCCCAAGAGGGCCAAAAAATTTTTTTGAAAAAAAAGGTGATTTGAAAAAAACTTTTTTTTAATAAAAGATGTTTTTTCAAATCACTTCTTTTTCTAGAAAAGTTGCTGTCAACTGTCAAGTTGACACTTGACACCATGTTTTTGAAAAAAAGATTTTTTTCAAATGACTTTTTTTTTCTAGGAAAGTTGCTGTCAACTGTCAACTCGACAGTTGACAGCAAGTTTTAGAAAAAAGATATTTTTTCAAATCACTTTTTTTCTAGAAAAGTTGCTGTCAACTGTCAAGTTGACACTTGACACCATGTTTCTGAAAAAAGTATCTTTTTCAAATCACTTTTTTTTCAAGAAAAGTTGCTGTCAACTGTCAAGTTGACAGTTGACACCAAGTTTTTGAAAAAATATGTTTTTTCAAATCACATTTTTTCTAGAAAAGTTGCTGTCAACTGTCAACTTGACAGTTGACAGCAACTTTTTTTGAAAAGAAAGTAACCTGTTTTACTTTAACAAAAATGTTAAGAAAATGAAATGCCCAAAGTCCTCTTTTTTTCCGAAAAAGTTGCTGTCAACTGTCAAGTTGACAGTTGACAGCAACTTTTCTAGAAAAAAATGTGATATGAAAATGACTCACTCTCACCAAATCAGTGCAACTAAAAAAGTGACGTACATGATCGGTGGACGTACATGATCGGTGGACGTACATGATCGGTGACGTACATGATCGGTGACGTACATGATCGGTGACGTACATGATCGGTGACGTACATGATCGGTGACGTACATGATCGGTGATTATTGACTGCCCCAGTCTTTCTGATCATCATATAACATAAGTAAACCTTACCAAGGTGTACATATGATGTGTGGCTTGACATGTAAAATGTTAGACATGTGTATATTCGACTAGGAAGAGAATTTTACTTAACATTATAATACCGATCATGTACGTCATGTGACGTACATGATCGGTGACGTACATGATCGGTGATTATTGACTGCCCTACCCTTTCTGAACAAGGAAAAACATAAATAAACCTTACCTAGGTGTACATATGATGTGTGTCTTGACATGTAAGATGTTAGACATGTGTAGATGCGACTAGTAAGAGTATTTTACATGACATTTGAAATACCGATCATGTACGTCATGTGACGTACATGATCGGCCATTATTTATTGACTGTCTTAATTACCCTTTCTGACCATATATAAAACATAAATCAATCATAGCAAGGTGTACATATGATGTAGGTCTAAATATGTATAATCATAGACATGTGAAGCAGTGGGTAATGAGGAAATGTTACATGACATTCCAAGCCGATCATGTACGTCATGTGACGTACATGATCGGTTACACATTGAGCCCCCCCCCTCCGGCCCCTATAAATATTTTGGGAGGTTTTTTTTTTTAATAAACTCCCCAAAGATACATTACAGCCTGTCGGTATGGTTGGGAGAGTTAAACATCGTAGTGCAGGGGGTAAAAGACGGATTTTGTACTCTGCCGATCATGTACGTCCGCCGATCATGTACGTCCACCGATCATGTACGTCACTTTTTTAGTTGCACTGATTTGGTGAGAGTGAGCCAAAAACATCTTTTTTCAAAACCTTGGTTTCAACTGTCAACTTGATAGTTGACAGCATGTTTTCTTGAAAAAAAAGTGATTTGAAAAAACATCGTTTTTTTCAAAAACATGGTGGTAAGTGTCAACTTGACAGTTGACAGCAACTTTTCTAGAAAAAAAGTGATTTGAAAAAACATCTTTTTTCAAAACCTTGGTGTCAACTGTCAACTTGACAGTTGACACCATGTGTGATTTGAAAAAACTTTTTTTTTTTTTTTAAACATGGTGTCAAGTGTCAACTTGACAGTTGACAGCAACTTTACCAGATAAAAAGTGATTTGGAAAAACATCTTTTGTCGAAAAAACGTTTTTCAAAATCACCTTTTTTTTGGCCTTCCTGGGCCACTGTACCCCTCCCAGTAAACAGAAATAAACTACCTCTTACCGTTACCATCTCACTCCCCTACTATCTCACTCCTATCCTCTTTCACTCCCAGAATCAGTTGGGGATGGGAAGGGAGGGGGCGGGGGGTATTAAAATTAGAACTTAATGGAAAAAAACAGTCCTAAAAAAAGCATCAACGACCCCCCCCCCCACCCCAGCGTGTACATAAGTGACTCTTTATAAATAGGGGCACTATAACCGCTTACTGGTTGGTTGTACCTGACTCTGAACCTACAACTGACCCACAGCACATGATTGCCCATGTCTCTGGACCTTATTTTGGTGGTGTAAGGATGCTCTGGGGTTGTTATAGTAAGAATATAAGTGGGTAGGTGATGTCTAACACAACCTGTGGGCGGGTCCTGGTTTCATAGCATAGGGCTGAAACACATTTCTCCGCAACACTCACCTTCTTCGTACAATGATTACTCCCTATAACTTGTACAAGTAGGTTTGGGAAGGGCTATTGGGGAGCGCCTATGGCTTTTATTATATAGCACAGACAATTACCTGCTATAGGGTGTTATTAAGGGAGTTACCCCCACCCCCCCTCAACAAGCTGATTCTGACATATATTGAAGCATTTTTCATGGGCTTTCAGAATATGGATGTTGCACCCGCCGAAAGTGGTGCAAACACCACCATTTTGGACGGTTTCCATGGCAAACATGATATTTTTCTGAGATTAAAAAAGATAAACTCTTTTCTCCATATTTCTCCGACCGCTAGAGCTACAGTGGTGACATTTTGCAATGAGACAGGTATCTGGGCCTACTATCCTGAAAATCAATATGACCTTGGCCAAGGTCAAGGTCACCAGATTTGATCTTGAACATGGGAAAAGTCACCCATATACTGATATGTCTATGTTTCAAATCTTGTCAACATTCAGAAAATTGCAATTCTCACCATCTTTATTTAGTGGAAGGAGATCCTTGCCATACTAGATAGTTGATACAAATGGGATATAGATAAACTGTTGCCATGGTGACAGTCAAGGTCATTGCAGCAGGTTGGAAAAATATGGAGAAAAGAGTTTTTTTTAATCTCAGGTTGCAATGGTTGCAATATGACATCGACTGTTACCATTACCCCCAGAAGAATATAGAACATATAGGGAGTGCCCCCCCCCCCTGTATAGTCTATAGAACATATGAAAAGTGCCCCCCAGTAGCCTATAGACCATATACAGAGTGCCCCCCCAGTATACTATAGAAATTATAGGGAGTGCCCCCCCTGTAATATAACCAGGTATAGCCATCGTTAATTATATTATTATTCGCTATGTAATTGTATTTATTCTATAGTTTGCGTCGATTGCTTCTTCCACCACCCTCCCCTTCTAACTTCTTGGAATTGGTTCCAGACGGGGGTATGGGAGGGTGGATGTGGTCCGATGTGGTGTGATTGTATGTGATTGGAGAATGCATGTGACGTGATGTCGGTTGGACCACTCGGAAGAGAGTATAGCTATTTCAGTGTATGAGGTAACGGCCACCAGCTCCCGGCGCTCCCTCCAGCCCTGGAGAAATAGGTGCATATATGTGGTGCACAAGGCACCACGGGAGAGTAGTCAGAGAGACTTCGATCACACGGCCAGAGACTCAGAGGGACGGAGTCAGCGACGGGACCAGAGGGCTGGGGTGGGCAGGAGGAGGCCTGGTGGCTGGAGGCCAGGGAGATGTGAGGCCCAGAGTGTGAGAGACCCTGAGCAGAGGGCAGGAGTGGGAGTTGTATTGGCTTGGACAGAATAAAGAACCTGGTTATTCTATTTACTCTCACAGTTGTTATGTTACAACACGTGAGGTAAATTTGGTGCCGGTGACCAGGGTTCTTAAGGCCAAAACAACCAGGCCAAAGCAAGCCGCTCCTACTAATGAACTAAGTCCTGCTCTTGGTCTCCTGTCTGCTACGTGTCGGGGCCTGCCCAGTTGTGCCCACCCAGCATTCTGAAGGTCATGTCGGTTCGCCCAGCTGCCTGTCGGTTCGTCCAGCTGCCTGTCGGTTCGTCCAGCTGCCTGTCGGTTCGTCCAGCTGCCTGTCGGTTCGTCCAGCTGCCTGTCGGTTCGCCCAGCTGCCTGTCGGTTCGCCCAGCTGCCTGTCGGTTCGCCCAGCTGCCTGTCGGTTCGCCCAGCTGCCTGTCGGTTCGCCCAGCTGCCTGTCGGTTCGTCCAGCTGCCTGTCGGTTCGTCCAGCTGCCTGTCGGTTCGTCCAGCTGCCTGTCGGTTCGTCCAGCTGCCTGTCGGTTCGTCCAGCTGCCTGTCGGTTCGTCCAGCTGCCTGTCGGTTCGACCAGCTGCCTGTCGGTTCGTCCAGCTGCCTGTCGGTTCGTCCAGCTGCATGTCGGTTCGTCCAGCTGCCTGTCGGTTCGTCCAGCTGCCTGTCGGTTCGTCCAGCTGCCTGTCGGTTCGACCAGCTGCCTGTCGGTTCGCCCAGCTGCCTGTCGGTTCATCCAGCTGCCTGTCAGTTCATCCAGCTGCTCTACTGAGCGTCCGCAGGTAATCAGTGGTCTGTGTGTGGGTCCACCAGCCTGCCTGAGGGCCAGAAATCTTCACAATGGAACTGTAAGTGCCAGTCTATTTTGTTATAAGGGAGCAACAGTTTGACCTTAGAACTTTGAGGTCAACTTGGATGAGGAGGTAATTAAGGAGGATGTAGTGGTAATGCCATTATAAATGATAGCAGATAAATGCATGCTAAAATGGCATTTTATCTGAAGTGATATTGTGTCAGAGGTAATATTGATTGAGTGGTACTGAGTGGTTTAATATTATGAGAGATCACACAACTGTGTGGTTAATGTGGAGGTTATGACCATGGTAGTCATGTATGTATGCTGAAAAGGGTACTTCAATTAATGTAAGGTAGTTGGGGTATTTTGTCAAGTGGTGAAAGAATGGCAGTGAGAATGAAAGTGAGAGTGGTGGCATAATTCTCAAAACCTTTCCAAAAAGGGTATTTGAAATTCCCCACTGTGTGGTGCATTTTATGTTTGGAAACTGGTGGCAGTAAGCTGGTTAGAAAATCTATTGTAAAAGGGACCTGTGGAGCAGCTCTCTACAAGGAGCAGCTTATTTTGATTCAAAGTCTGACTGCGTAGAGAGTGTCTGAGTTGCTCTATACATGGTTTAAAATAGTATCTGTTGTTGTAGGCTTTTACAGTGGTAGAACCAAGGTTCACCGATATATGTCTGGCTCAGTATCAGAAATAGGTACGGAGGGCACATTGTGTGTATGCCATTTGAGTATAGGGATATCAGTAGAAGGGAATTGGCTGATTGGCTGGGTATAGTGTATCAGTTTGGTGTAAAGTGTTTGCTGTATCAAGTTTGGTGATAGGCACTCAGTCTGGTAAACAGAGGCTGTCCCCCTCAGGGTAAACAACTTCTATTCTTGGGCACGCAGATAACAGAGAGCAGATAGTTTCAGGTTGTTTGGGTGTTCAGACATTTAGTGACGTAGCAACATTGATAACATTTGTTGGACTTTGGGGTCGTCTGGTGAGACTTTGTCTGGTAGAGGGAGCAGTGAGGGGCAGAGCTGTAAGTGCAGTAGTGATGCAGAGTCTGGGGAATAAGAGACACACAGGCTATTATTGCCACTTGGATTATCAATAATTGCAAGTGGTCACTGTGTTTATATAGTAATGTAGATATAGGTGCTTATGGGTACAGGTATTGGTGTTGCTTGGTAATTGGACAGCTGATGAACTTGTGTTGGGTCGATAATTAGGTCAGGTGATTACTAATTAGGTTCACACAATTAGCAATTGGGTGGATTAAGTTAATTAGGTTAAAATTAATCCATTGGGTAATAAGTTTAGTAAAGATCTTGTGTTAGGTTGATAATTATGTCAGGTGATTGTTAATTAGGTCAAGGCAATTAGCAGTTGGGAGGATTGGGTTAATTAGTTTAGATTAATCCATTGGGTAATAAGTTGAGTGCAGATCTGGTGTTGGGTTGATAATTAGGTCAGGTGATTACTAATTAGGTTCACACAATTAGCAATTGGGTGGATTAAGTTAATTAGGTTAAAATTAATCCATTGGGTAATAAGTTTAGTAAAGATCTTGTGTTAGGTTGATAATTAGGTCAGGTGATTGTTAATTAGGTCAAGGCAATTAGCAGTTGGGAGGATTAAGTTAATTAGTATAGATTAATCCATTGGGTAATAAGTTGAGTGCAGATCTTGTGTTAGGTTTGTAATTAGGTCAAGTTATAACTAATTGGGTCAAATTAGGTTAATTAGCCACCAGTAGTTTGTTGAATGTTATTTATTCTTAGACAACTTGTGTTCGGTTGATAATTGGGTTAAGTCAGTGCTAATTGAATTGGTGGATTATTAATTGAATTAATTAAGTTTAGTTCTTCCTAATTAAGTTTAATTATTCCATCTGGCACTAACGTTGTTGACAAACTTGTGTTATATTTGGGTCATGTTTCATTGCATAATTAATAAGTGTTCACTTCAGTGATACCAAGGGAGTTCTATTGTGGTATTTCAATTGACTGAGCCAACTTGACCATAACTGACTTTAGAGTTCCCAGCCTGAGAAGCATACACTGAGGCCCCTAGGGACAGTCTCTGGAACTTCAAGTAGTTACATAGGGTAGTTGATAGGTGTAGGTATAGGTATGACAGATGTGCATAGGTGTGTAGGTGTGTGCAGGAATGTACAGGTGTGTATGGGTGCGTGCAGCGGTGTGTAGGTACAGGTATATGTATACAGGTGTGACAAGGTATAGGTATGATTTTACAGGTATATATAGGTGTGTAGGTGTGTGCAGGAATGTACAGGTGTGTATGGGTGCGTGCAGGGGTGTGTAGGTACAGGTATATGTTTGCAGGTGTATACAGGTGTGAGCAGGTATAGGTATGATTGTACAGGTATATGCAGGTGTGTATAGGTATGTGCAGGTATGTACAGGTGTGTATAGATGTGTGTAGGTGTGACAGATGTGCAAGTGTTGTGTGTTCAGATGTAAGGTGTTGGGATGTTAGACATTCAAATTACAGGTGTGTCAGCCATTCAGGTGTAAATTATGTCAGGTGTCCAGTTACCTGCATTTTTATTGCCTGGGGTGTGAGTAGTATAAGAGAAGTGAGCTGAGTTTCAGAACATAGGAGATGTTGATACAGGCAAGTGATTATTGAGAAGTATGGAAAAGGGAACTTTGTTTGTACTTTTTGGACAGGTGTATTGTGAGTAGTATATGGAAATTGGGCATTGACCCTGGACTTCACTGTCTTTAACATTTTGGTTTTAGTATCGAAAGTTGAGATCTATTTGTGCCAATGTTTTTTGTTGTTTTTTTTCTTGTTTTTTTTTTTTTTTTTTTTTTTTTTTTTTTAATTGGGAAAATCATAGAATCAGATGAAGATGATAAGGTGGGAGAGGGTAGTCAGGGGAGACTAGGGGACAAATGACATAGAGATTATTATATGTCGGAAGACTGGATGAGTTAAGGTAATGAGAGATCAGTGAATTATTTGACTTATTTTGATATTGCAAATAGAGTGAGTACAGCAATGAGTTGTGGGGTTGTGGATTAATGGCAGTGGTTTGAGACCACTGGTGTTATAAAGTTTAACATGTACTCTTAGAGTTAAGGATATAGTTAGCATTCGTATAAAGTTTAGAGTATAGAGTGTTTGTATTTAGAATAGCCTGCCATTTTATATAGTATAAAGCTTTGTACAGTGTATTGGTACAGCATTAGCATTTGTGTAGTGTTATATTTGAATTTTTCTATATTTAGTTGTGCAATCTGAAGGTTCAAAGTGTGATGTTAGCTGAGATACTGTGAGTTTACTAGAGTTTGTTGTTGATGCAGTTACATGTTGTGTAACCAAGTGATTGGCTGATAGCAATGAAAATGGTTTGATATGCAAGATTGATGGATTGGTCATTGTAGGAGATCATATTAAATATATTTTGCTAGCATTAATATTATATATGTTATTCATGGTAAATGTATTCTGATATTTCATCAAAATGCGAACAACATAAAAAAGGACCCCATAAACTACACAAGGAATTAACAGTACTGAATTATATGAACACTAATCATCAAAAGGAACATTCTTCATAGTACAATACCTCCTCATGTTTAATGCCTCATTTGTTGCTCCCTTGAAAAATAACTTTATTTTACTGGCACTGCTAAATCTCAACGTATATATGACTTAACCCTGCAGGACCAAGAACTCTGTTTGATTCACCTAGGACCAAGAACTGTGTTTGATTGATCTAGGACCAAGGACTGTGGTTGATTTATCTAGCACCATCGACCTTATTTGATCTGTCTAGCACCAATGACTGTATTCATACACGACTACAACGAGGTAGCTAGTGGTGATGGTATAATAACATTTGTTTTGGACTCTCGCTATATTCTTTGCACATTATATAGCTTGCCTATCTATTTCTTTTATAACCCCTTATATTTACTTGCATATTCTTTACTGTAAGTGCTATACAGTTTGCAGTAATTGGATATTTACTAACATGTAACCATTTATATTTACCTGCATTTGTTTTGCTGTATATGGTTTACAGCAGTTACATATATATTCACATGCACAATTACTGGTATTTAAGGGGTGGGACATGAGAGTTGGAAACAATGTTATATGGAATTATTAGTTGACTGCTGAGCAACATGCTGATAAGCTATGCTTGGTAAATGATATGATGTAATGTGAAGTGGGATTAGAAGTAGATTCTAATGTTTGAAGTTAGGTTAGAAGTAGAGGTGAGGAGTTGAATTCTATTATATCTATAACAGTTATTTAATTGCCAATGAATAAGCTGATGAGCTTTGCATGAAGGTAATGTGTTATGAGATATAGTAGGAAGTGAAAAGATGAGTACTGGTGAGGTGTTGAATTTTGTTGTATCTGTAACAATTATCTAATTGCCAATGAATAAGCTGATGAGCTTTGCATGCAGGTAATGTGTAATGAGATATGGCTATGTCTCATGAGCGCAATGCATATGGATTTTTGGTTTTACCTCACTAATACCTGGTCCTGTGTTAACACACTGCATCTTTGCTTGCTGTATTGTGTCCTATCATATGCAGAAGGGTTGGGGCAAGCTGGAAATGTATAGTTTTCCCCACTTTCATGTGCTATTTTCCTCTCCAGAGCTCCAATTATACCCAAAACGTCGTGAAAAACACTGTTTCTCTGCATTTGCAGCCCAATATAACTGAAGTACATGCTACATGGGCACATTTTTCATGCTTTTCTAGCATGTCATATAGTAAAGCAACAACGTACCAAGTTACGTCAAGATTGAAGCATTATTTCTCCTGTCATGGGCAAATAAAGAAATCTGAAAAAATTTCCTGTCCCTTACCACATGACGTAGTATGTGTATAAAGCCCTCCCACCTCACCCAAACAAAACAAAATCATGACAAATCAGCTTAATTGTATAGTATGATATCCACACTATATCATTACACCGCCTTGCCATAATAGGAACAAGGTAGCAGGTGTAAATTTCTCTTCACACCTCAGAAATCTATTTTCCTGTCTCTTACCACGTAAAGTATACCGCCACAGACCACATTGAAATACACCTGTTTAAGCATATTTGCATTACACATAATGTAGGCATACTGTTCACCTAGTTCTACACCAAAAACAAAGATCAGATGTCCTACCTTTCTCCGGCTGTGTAGACTTTAAAGCGTGTGATGAAGGAAAATTTCCTGTCCCTTACCGTCTCTCCAGACGGCGACACTGTCCTGTTATTGCGTTGCGGCGTCGCCCTCTGTACTCTATTTTTGGACCTGACGCAGCTCCGCTGATACCCGTGCTTCTACCAGCGAGAACGCCGGTCACAGTCAACGCAAGACACCGGTAAGTGAGGACGCGCACCGCTGTTGGCCCTTTAAATTACCCAAATTTCATCATTCCGTGGCACATTTCCTCTCTCTATACCCTGTGACAGTAAGGTAAGGTAGTAATATACATGCTGTACGTTGTATTATGTATCCCACCGTCCCGTACTTTGGTTTAACTAGGAGGAAACACTTTTATTTCCTCGTTGACCGGCAGTTTCTCTGTGGTAAGAGACAGGATGACTACAGTAAAATTCCACTGCATATGAGAGGAAATGTGTCACTCGTGTTGAATAGACGCATGCCATATACCTCATCCAACTATGTCAGATTCAGTGCTTGTTGTGTAAAAAAAATTAGAAAAAGAAAGGTTATTTTCTCTGTGTACTAGGTGGTAAGGTGCATCACATGGCACGGTGGATCAAAATACCAAACATTGAAACAGCCCCTGACCCCCTTTTGAACTCTGAATTTCAATGGTAAAAGCATGCCACTGTGTTGCCCTGTCCCCGTACTTACTCCCTGTGCAATTTTTTTACCCCCCACCCCCCTCCCTGTCCCCCCCACGAGCGGTAAGGGACAGGAATGGTAAGGCACCAAAACTTAAATCCGGCCCTACCATACCACCACCCCACTCAGAACCGATTCAAAACACATCTCTCTCCTCCCCCTGTCCCCACTCTCTCTTCCTGCACCCAAAAAATCACTTTACCCCCGCTTCTCACCAAATTTTGGCACTTTTTGGAAAATTGTGTATGGTCACCAAAAAATTGAAACAGCCCCTGACCCCCTTTTGAACTCTGAATTTCAATGGTAAAAGCATGCCACTGTGTTGCCCTGTCCCCGTACTTACTCCCTGTGCAATTTTTTTACCCCCCACCCCCCTCCCTGTCCCCCCAACGAGCGGTAAGGGACAGGAATGGTAAGGCACCAAAACTTAAATCCGGCCCTACCATACCACCACCCCACTCAGAACCGATTCAAAACACATCTCTCTCCTCCCCCTGTCCCCACTCTCTCTTCCTGCACCCAAAAAATCACTTTACCCCCGCTTCTCACCAAATTTTGGCACTTTTTGGAAAATTGTGTATGGTCACCAAAAAATTGAAACAGCCCCTGACCCCCTTTTGAACTCTGAATTTCAATGGTAAAAGCATGCCACTGTGTTGCCCTGTCCCCGTACTTACTCCCTGTGCAATTTTTTTACCCCCCACCCCCCTCCCTGTCCCCCCCACGAGCGGTAAGGGACAGGAATGGTAAGGCACCAAAACTTAAATCCGGCCCTACCATACCACCACCCCACTCAGAACCGATTCAAAACACATCTCTCTCCTCCCCCTGTCCCCACTCTCTCTTCCTGCACCCAAAAAATCACTTTACCCCCGCTTCTCACCAAATTTTGGCACTTTTTGGAAAATTGTGTATGGTCACCAAAAAATTGAAACAGCCCCTGACCCCCTTTTGAACTCTGAATTTCAATGGTAAAAGCATGCCACTCTGTTGCCCTGTCCCCGTACTTACTCCCTGTGCAATTTTTTTACCCCCCACCCCCCTCCCTGTCCCCCCCACGAGCGGTAAGGGACAGGAATGGTAAGGCACCAAAACTTAAATCCGGCCCTACCATACCACCACCCCACTCAGAACCGATTCAAAACACATCTCTCTCCTCCCCCTGTCCCCACTCTCTCTTCCTGCACCCAAAAAATCACTTTACCCCCGCTTCTCACCAAATTTTGGCACTTTTTGGAAAATTGTGTATGGGTCACCAAAAATTGAAACAGCCCCTGACCCCCTTTTGAACTCTGAATTTCAATGGTAAAAGCATGCCACTGTGTTGCCCTGTCCCCGTACTTACTCCCTGTGCAATTTTTTTACCCCCCACCCCCCTCCCTGTCCCCCCCACGAGCGGTAAGGGACAGGAATGGTAAGGCACCAAAACTTAAATCCGGCCCTACCATACCACCACCCCACTCAGAACCGATTCAAAACACATCTCTCTCCTCCCCCTGTCCCCACTCTCTCTTCCTGCACCCAAAAAATCACTTTACCCCCGCTTCTCACCAAATTTTGGCACTTTTTGGAAAATTGTGTATGGGTCACCAAAAATTGAAACAGCCCCTGACCCCCTTTTGAACTCTGAATTTCAATGGTAAAAGCATGCCACTCTGTTGCCCTGTCCCCGTACTTACTCCCTGTGCAATTTTTTTACCCCCCACCCCCCTCTCTGTCTCCCCCACGAGCGGTAAGGGACAGGAATGGTAAGGCACCAAAACTTAAATCCGGCCCTACCATACCACCACCCCACTCAGAACCGATTCAAAACACATCTCTCTCCTCCCCCTGTCCCCACTCTCTCTTCCTGCACCCAAAAAATCACTTTACCCCCGCTTCTCACCAAATTTTGGCACTTTTTGGAAAATTGTGTATGGGTCACCAAAAATTGAAACAGCCCCTGACCCCCTTTTGAACTCTGAATTTCAATGGTAAAAGCATGCCACTGTGTTGCCCTGTCCCCGTACTTACTCCCTGTGCAATTTTTTTACCCCCCACCCCCCTCCCTGTCCCCCCAACGAGCGGTAAGGGACAGGAATGGTAAGGCACCAAAACTTAAATCCGGCCCTACCATACCACCACCCCACTCAGAACCGATTCAAAACACATCTCTCTCCTCCCCCTGTCCCCACTCTCTCTTCCTGCACCCAAAAAATCACTTTACCCCCGCTTCTCACCAAATTTTGGCACTTTTTGGAAAATTGTGTATGGGTCACCAAAAATTGAAACAGCCCCTGACCCCCTTTTGAACCCGGAATTTCAATGGTAAAAGCATGCCACTGTGTTGCCCTGTCCCCGTACTTACTCCCTGTGCAATTTTTTTACCCCCCACCCCCCTCCCTGTCCCCCCCACGAGCGGTAAGGGACAGAAATGGTAAGGCACCAAAACTTAAATCCGGCCCTACCATACCACCACCCCACTCAGAACCGATTTAAAAACACATCTCTCTCCTCCCCCTGTCCCCACTCTCTCTTCCTGCACCCAAAAAATCACTTTACCTCGGCTTGTCACCAAATTTTGGCACTTTTTGGAAAATTGTGTATGGGTCACCAAAAATTGAAACAGCCCCTGACCCCCTTTTGAACCCGGAATTTCAATGGTAAAAGCATGCCACTGTGTTGCCCTGTCCCCGTACTTACTCCCTGTGCAATTTTTTTACCCCCCACCCCCCTCCCTGTCCCCCCCACGAGCGGTAAGGGACAGAAATGGTAAGGCACCAAAACTGACTTGTAACCAACTAATCATGTATTGTTTTTGCTGTTGTAGAAAATGCCGAAAGCAAAAGAAAAGAAGAAGCACGTGGAGCGTGTCCAGCTCCCCTTCCCAACACCGATTGTGTTGCCCGACTTCCCGGCCGGGGAAGTTGGACGCAAAGCCCTAGAAGAGTGGGTCGATGAAAGGCGGGAACACGTAAAGAACATGACCAAGAAGGACAAACAGACTTACACGGCGGGACGGAAGAGACTGAATGTAAGGAACGCGTACAAGAATGCCATGAACCATCCGGAAAATGGTGAGGCAAACCGGAAGGCGTCCCGATTGAAGACAGCTGTGAGTACTTCTCAAAATCTTCCTTTATTCTTCACATAGAATTACACAGAACGTCATCTTCTTCCAATACACACACTATATTATGTATATATTTTACTGCATTACATGCATACACTGTAAATCAGCTTTCAACACTTGTAATTGACTCCGCAGATTTTTTTGTTAAATACATAGCAATACATCATTATGTACTTTTTGTTGACAGCGTAACCGTCCTAAAGAAGGTTCCAAGTCGCATACAAGACAGAAACTACTTAACAAATTAAACAAGCAGGACAGAGCGGCCGAAAAGAGGAACCAAGCGTCAGGGGAGCGGCAGAGCCGGTCGGCAACAAGAAGTGTGGGAACGCACTCGCCGTCCACGTCCACGTCCGCCACACCCCTGCCGGACCAGAAGAAGAGAACAAGTAAAAGGAAGCAGCCCACTCCCACCCGCCTCCTTCTTCTGACCGACAGCTTACCGTGGCACGGAGTGTTCGGTCATGATAGACCGGAGAATGTGCCATGTGAAAACCTGAGTGGTAAGGGTTATTTTATTAACAAATTCTACTTTACACCACTATTGTGTACTATGGAGTAACACACTCTGGACAACGTACATGTAGCAAACATGTACATCTGTAGATCTATCAATGTGGAAATTATTCATTTTACTCTTGAGATGGTTCGCGGCGAGATTTAAAATCGGGTTTCTCTTTTCTCCGCGTTGTCCAATGCACAGTGATTTTGCTGTGTGATGAACTGAAGTGCCGTATTCAGTGTCCATCATGTTTCACATCATAACTTTTATTCCCAGAGCCAGAGAGTGAAGGCCCCTTGTCGACACCTCCCAGGAGGTCCCCTAGGAAGAAAGCCAGATGCCGGTCTCCCGACCAGTCACCACCTCCGAGGAGGTCCCCTAGGAAGAAAGCCAGATGCCGGTCTCCCGACCAGTCACCACCTCCGAGCAGGTCCTCACGTGAGCAAACAACACGGCTCTCGCCCGAGCAGTCTGCGTGTGGAAGCCCTCCCAGATGTAAGTTTCATATAGAGTAAAAAAAACAAACCATTTCATTATTTTATAAGTTACAATGGAAAGGGAAAAAAACTGTCACTCATCTGGTCTATATGTGGAATGGCCTTGTCTCCCTCACATTTTATTGCTGTTTTTATCCTGCTCTCATACATATGCTTTTTGCTGTCGTGTGTGTTGCAGCGAAGCGGTTCAAGAAGAACGCGACACGGCGGGTCGATTTGAAGAACGCGGGGGAGTCGAGCGATGCATCGACGGAAGAGAGCGACGTGGACGAGGAGCCGATTTCAAGTCGGTGAGTAGTACTGTAGATATAGGATGTTACCTTTTACAGTTTGTTGTTCAATTAACCTTCTTGAAAGATAAATTCCAATGTAACAAAGAAAATGGCACATGTATTGATTAAGAATTTAATGATGTACTTTCAACTAACATTCACACTATATAATGTTTGAACAGTAGGAAGACTACACGCTGCACATCATCACAATTTTATCTTGTTCTTGTTATACATGTACTAACTTGTTCCCAGTTCGAATATAATAACAAAACCATTTATTCCAGTCTACGTCCCAGGAACGAAAAGTTCTCCTTCTATGTTATATCGTCACAAAGTGAGGATGATTCGAGTGAGGAAAGCAGCGACGATGAGGACCTTATGATACAGGAAGTTGTGTTATCGGTCATCAGAAAAGCTCAGAGTTTTCCGGAATCATAGATGTTATAACTAATCAACACTAATGCTAATACTATACTAACAATCTGTGATTAAATTTTAGCCTCGTTAACCCTTCTAACACCTTGGTCGTCATGATGCATGTATGCAGCGCTGGCGAGTCACTCGTCGGGGCTGCATGCATGCATCATGACGAGTATTGTCTGTTTTTTATGACATCCGTGCTATGAGGACTAACTGTAGACCTATAGATCTATAGATGCATGTCACTATAAATGTGCCTGTTCATGTACATATCACTGACAACATGTAGAAATATCTGTCTCATCTGTGTTAAGGGTCTTAGGGTTCTTTATATTATAACCGTTCTATATCTATGCACGTAGGTCATCATGATGCATGTATGCAGCGCTGACGAGTCACTCGTTGGGGCTGCATTCATGCATCATGACGACAATTGTCATGATTTATATTCACATTATAGATGCACAGTACTTTGCTCAATTTGTTACTGCACTTTAATTTGGTGTATATATATTGTACTTAAGTATATCTCTGTGATTTTTACATCCGTGTTTCACATTTTACAAATTCATTTAATGACTAATCATAACACAGTTTTTAACCTTTTTGTCTATATGCCAGTAAAGTGATAATCGTATTGATATGGGTGTATTAAAGTATACAGATAATAGTGTATTAAAGGACACTGATAATTTTATCTCCATTGAGGCATTAACATTGTGTACATGAATGATTTGATTTGAAGGGGAAGGGCAATAAAAGTTTTGCAGTTTGACATAACATTGACTTCATAGTTTTTCCCTTTTAATCTGCATTATATAGTACAAACAAATTCCCTGTTTATTATAATCTACAGCCGCCAGCTGTCGTATGATGAAATCGCTGAGTATGTTGACGAGCTGGAACGCAACATGGACCGGACCATGGATCAAGAGCCCCAGACTGACGACCCGACTGTGACGTCAGAGGACAGTCCGGCCTCCCTTACCAAGGAGACCGTTCTGTCCTCTCCGGTCCCTTCAGTCGAGAGTTCAGCTTCCCCTATTGTGGAGGCTGAGTTCTCGACTGTCGCGGCCAACGTCACACTGACCGACCACACCCCTGACATCCAGACTGACGACCCGACTGTGACGTCAGAGGACAGTCCGGCCTCCCTTACCAAGGAGACCGTTCTGTCCTCTCCGGTCCCTTCAGTCGAGAGTTCAGCTTCCCCTATTGTGGAGGCTGAGTTCTCGACTGTCGCGGCCAACGTCACACTGACCGACCACACCCCTGACATCCAGACTGACGACCCGACTGTGACGTCAGAGGACAGTCCGGCCTCCCTTACCAAGGAGACCGTTCTGTCCTCTCCGGTCCCTTCAGTCGAGAGTTCAGCTTCCCCTATTGTGGAGGCTGAGTTCTCGACTGTCGCGGCCAACGTCACACTGACCGACCACACCCCTGACATCCAGACTGACGACCCGACTGTGACGTCAGAGGACAGTCCGGCCTCCCTTACCAAGGAGACCGTTCTGTCCTCTCCGGTCCCTTCAGTCGAGAGTTCAGCTTCCCCTATTGTGGAGGCTGAGTTCTCGACTGTCGCGGCCAACGTCACACTGACCGACCACACCCCTGACATCCAGACTGACGACCCGACTGTGACGTCAGAGGACAGTCCGGCCTCCCTTACCAAGGAGACCGTTCTGTCCTCTCCGGTCCCTTCAGTCGAGAGTTCAGCTTCCCCTATTGTGGAGGCTGAGTTCTCGACTGTCGCGGCCAACGTCACACTGACCGACCACACCCCTGACATCCAGACTGACGACCCGACTGTGACGTCAGAGGACAGTCCGGCCTCCCTTACCAAGGAGACCGTTCTGTCCTCTCCGGTCCCTTCAGTCGAGAGTTCAGCTTCCCCTATTGTGGAGGCTGAGTTCTCGACTGTCGCGGCCAACGTCACACTGACCGACCACACCCCTGACATCCAGACTGACGACCCGACTACCCTGACGTCTGAGGACAGTTTGGCCCCCCAACACGGGGAGACCGAACTGTCCTCTGTGGTGGAACCAGTGCCAATTTCAGTCTCCCACAATGAGGAGACTGATGTTGGTACTGGTGAGACCGACGCCAACCCGACTGACGACCCGACTACCCTGACGTCTGAGGACAGTTTGGCCCCCCCACACGGGGAGACCGAACTGTCCTCTGTGGTGGAACCAGTGCCAATTTCAGTCTCCCACAATGAGGAGACTGATGTTGGTACTGGTGAGACCGACGCCAACCCGACTGACGACCCGACTACCCTGACGTCTGAGGACAGTTTGGCCCCCCCACACGGGGAGACCGAACTGTCCTCTGTGGTGGAACCAGTGCCAATTTCAGTCTCCCACAATGAGGAGACTGATGTTGGTACTGGTGAGACCGACGCCAACCCGACTGACGACCCGACTACCCCGACGTCTGAGGACAGTTTGGCCCCCCAACACGGGGAGACCGAACTGTCCTCTGTGGTGGAACCAGTGCCAATTTCAGTCTCCCACAATGAGGAGACTGATGTTGGTACTGGTGAGACCGACGCCAACCAGACTGACGACCCGACTACCCTGACGTCTGAGGACAGTTTGGCCCCCCCACACGGGGAGACCGAACTGTCCTCTGTGGTGGAACCAGTGCCAATTTCAGTCTCCCACAATGAGGAGACTGATGTTGGTACTGGTGAGACCGACGCCAACCCGACTGACGACCCGACTACCCTGACGTCTGAGGACAGTTTGGCCCCCCCACACGGGGAGACCGAACTGTCCTCTGTGGTGGAACCAGTGCCAATTTCAGTCTCCCACAATGAGGAGACTGATGTTGGTACTGGTGAGACCGACGCCAACCCGACTGACGACCCGACTACCCTGACGTCTGAGGACAGTTTGGCCCCCCCACACAGGGAGACCGAACTGTCCTCTGTGGTGGAACCAGTGCCAATTTCAGTCTCCCACAATGAGGAGACTGATGTTGGTACTGGTGAGACCGACGCCAACCCGACTGACGACCCGACTACCCTGACGTCTGAGGACAGTTTGGCCCCCCCACACAGGGAGACCGAACTGTCCTCTGTGGTGGAACCAGTGCCAATTTCAGTCTCCCACAATGAGGAGACTGATGTTGGTAGTGGTGAGACCGACGCCAACCCGACTGACGACCCGACTACCCTGACGTCTGAGGACAGTTTGGCCCCCCCACACGGGGAGACCGAACTGTCCTCTGTGGTGGAACCAGTGCCAATTTCAGTCTCCCACAATGAGGAGACTGATGTTGGTACTGGTGAGACCGACGCCAACCCGACTGACGACCCGACTACCCTGACGTCTGAGGACAGTTTGGCCCCCCCACACAGGGAGACCGAACTGTCCTCTGTGGTGGAACCAGTGCCAATTTCAGTCTCCCACAATGAGGAGACTGATGTTGGTACTGGTGAGACCGACGCCAACCCGACTGACGACCCGACTACCCTGACGTCTGAGGACAGTTTGGCCCCCCCACACAGGGAGACCGAACTGTCCTCTGTGGTGGAACCAGTGCCAATTTCAGTCTCCCACAATGAGGAGACTGATGTTGGTACTGGTGAGACCGACGCCAACCCGACTGACGACCCGACTACCCTGACGTCTGAGGACAGTTTGGCCCCCCCACACGGGGAGACCGAACTGTCCTCTGTGGTGGAACCAGTGCCAATTTCAGTCTCCCACAATGAGGAGACTGATGTTGGTACTGGTGAGACCGACGCCAACCCGACTGACGACCCGACTACCCTGACGTCTGAGGACAGTTTGGCCCCCCCACACAGGGAGACCGAACTGTCCTCTGTGGTGCAACCAGTGCCAATTTCAGTCTCCCACAATGAGGAGGCTGATGTTGGTACTGGTGAGACCGACGCCAACCCGACTGACGACCCGACTACCCCCACTGACGACTCTGCCTGGGATACGGACATGGACATATTACTGCCTGACATGACCCAGAACACTACCGATTTGAATATCAGCAAGCTGACACTGGCTGATATTTCCGACTGTGAATGGGACACAGACATTAAACCGGAGACGCCACCCTACACAGTACCAGACAGTGAGTGGGACACCGAGATGACACAACCACCCCTCCCCTCCCCAACTGTACCGACTGTCCCTGACAATGGCGACGCTGACCTACCGACCGTGACGGACAACACCGAGTCCCCCCTCCCCTCCCCAACTGTACCGACTGTCCCTGACAATGGCGACGCTGACCTACCGACCGTGACGGACAACACCGAGTCACCCCTCCCCTCCCCAACTGTACCGACTGTCCCTGACAATGGCGACGCTGACCTACCGACCGTGACGGACAACACCGAGTCCCCCCTCCCCTCCCCAACTGTACCGACTGTCCCTGACAATGGCGACGCTGACCTACCGACCGTGACGGACAACACCGAGTCCCCCCTCCCCTCCCCAACTGTACCGACTGTCCCTGACAATGGCGACGCTGACCTACCGACCGTGACGGACAACACCGAGTCCCCCCTCCCCTCCCCAACTGTACCGACTGTCCCTGACAATGGCGACGCTGACCTACCGACCGTGACGGACAACACCGAGTCACCCCTCCCCTCCCCAACTGTACCGACTGTCCCTGACAATGGCGACGCTGACCTACCGACCGTGACGGACAACACCGAGTCCCCCCTCCCCTCCCCAACTGTACCGACTGTCCCTGACAATGGCGACGCTGACCTACCGACCGTGACGGACAACACCGAGTCCCCCCTCCCCTCCCCAACTGTACCGACTGTCCCTGACAATGGCGACGCTGACCTACCGACCGTGACGGACAACACCGAGTCCCCCCTCCCCTCCCCAACTGTACCGACTGTCCCTGACAATGGCGACGCTGACCTACCGACCGTGACGGACAACACCGAGTCACCCCTCCCCTCCCCAACTGTACCGACTGTCCCTGACAATGGCGACGCTGACCTACCGACCGTGACGGACAACACCGAGTCCCCCCTCCCCTCCCCAACTGTACCGACTGTCCCTGACAATGGCGACGCTGACCTACCGACCGTGACGGACAACACCGAGTCCCCCCTCCCCTCCCCAACTGTACCGACTGTCCCTGACAATGGCGACGCTGACCTACCGACCGTGACGGACAACACCGAGTCCCCCCTCCCCTCCCCAACTGTACCGACTGTCCCTGACAATGGCGACGCTGACCTACCGACCGTGACGGACAACACCGAGTCACCCCTCCCCTCCCCAACTGTACCGACTGTCCCTGACAATGGCGACGCTGACCTACCGACCGTGACGGACAACACCGAGTCACCCCTCCCCTCCCCAACTGTACCGACTGTCCCTGACAATGGCGACGCTGACCTACCGACCGTGACGGACAACACCGAGTCCCCCCTCCCCTCCCCAACTGTACCGACTGTCCCTGACAATGGCGACGCTGACCTACCGACCGTGACGGACAAAACAGAGACTACTCCCATGACCAGTACCCCTTCTGACGGACCCATGACCTTCAGTCACACTGTGCTGAATACCCCTGACGCAACCAAGACTGCCCCCCCGACAAGTACGCCAATAAAAGGCTCAATAGCCAATGTGACCTTCAGTGACACTACCCTGGGCACACAATTGACTGGGACTGCGACAAGTGAGGAGAAAGAAGAAGAGAATGACGGCAGTGACGATGACGCGAGTGACGATGACGCTAGAGACGATGACGGCAGAGACGATGACGCTAGAGACGATGACGGCAGAGACGATGACGCTAGAGACGATGACGGCAGAGACGATGACGCTAGAGACGATGACGCTAGAGACGATGACGCTAGAGACGATGACGGCAGTGACGATGACGCTAGAGACAATGACGCTAGAGACGATGACGGCAGAGACAATGACGCTAGAGACGATGACGGCAGTGACGATGACGCTAGAGACGATGACGGCAGTGACGATGACGCTAGAGACGATGACGGCAGTGACGATGACGGCAGTGACGATGACAGTAGTGACGATGACAGTAGTGACGATGACAGTAGTGACAAGGAAGGAGAAGTGTGGTCAGACCGCACCCCTGTACTGGACAGTCAGGGAGAATGGGTGGACTGCTCTTCCGAGAGTACTGGTCACACTTCCGCCTGACCACGACAGCACAGAAATGACATACAACCGATTGACGACACTGACAAAGAGACTGACGACATAACACAAGACACTGACAGAGGATTAACCCGGAGACAACAAGGACCATCCACTCGATCACGAAACCTGGCGAGGAGAGAGACCACCGACAGAACCGCTGAGTGTGAGTTCCCGAGCCACTGGGTGGTACGGGAAGACCACCGTCTTTGGGCAGATGGGCCAGAGAACCCCCCTAGCCCCCCCGCGCCACATCAGGAGGAAGTGCCCTACATTGCCAACCAGGAGGATCCCTCTGAAGCAGAAAACCCACCTGCCCCAGGCAAGTTATAATTATAGTTCAACTTAATATAATTCTGGCGTTGTATACATAATAGTTCTGTTGTATATATATTGCAATACCATAAAAATATGAAAAAGGTATCCATATTTGTACGTGTAACTTATAGACATCCATATAAATACCGTATGCTATGGTAAGAACATTTTACACAGGACTGATTATAATGCACATATTTTAATATACACATTGTATGTCATGCAAAGCAAATGTAATTTTCCTGAAAAACCAAACTTTCTGGTAAGAACAAAATATTAAACAACATACATGTTTATTATAATATCACAGACACTCGAGGGCAGGCTGGCAGGAAGTGCTTCAAAGTAAGCGCGAAGAAGTTGAGCGCGGGGCGCGACAGTGGCTCGGACCCGGACTACACCCCAAAACCAAGACGTAAGTAATTCCTGCATGCACTGTTAGAACCACTGTGATATAGAACTCATAATAACACTTTTACCCGTGGTAAGGGACAGGACATGAAATTGGTACGGCCCCTAATTATCTGGAGTAAGAGAAATACCAAAGAATATATTGACTGTAATACCCTGATACATTGATCAGTGTTCTACGTGAAGTGAAAAAAAAGTGACAGTTATTCTTTTTTAACCTGATCTACCCGGTAAGGGAGAGGGGAAATACAAAATCAAGTGATCGTATAATGAAAAACCAGGAATAAAAGGTTGCAATGTTGTTGTAGCATATCATATGGCCCTGTGCTGTGTTAGGGGTTCCATCCCCATCCGAAAAAAGTAAGAATTACCTAGTTCAGAGCAGTATGATGTCCGGTAAGGGACAGGAGCAGCAAGATAAATAGCCAGAATAAAGTACTACAGCAAGTCAAAAACCGTTTGCACACATGACCAGGCACCCTTTTTCACCACTTCTTGCATAATACCCAAAAAAAAACAGAAAGTAACATCAGCCTCAAACATTTCTGTGCGGTAAGGGACACAAAAATTAGCATGTAGTGTAACATGCATTAACAGTGAAAAAAGAAGAAGATTTCAACATCAGTATGTCATATGGGACTGTATTACCAGTTAATACTTGTTTGTAAAAGAAAAGACATGGTGTCGTCACTCTTTTAGCCGGTAAGGGACAGGAAAGTGAAATATCATGCTCAGAATTCAGTGTTGATGGAATCAAGAAAATCTTTTTTTTTACCCCCTACCCCATTTCACACTGGCTACCATCTCAATGCCAAAGTTAGCAAAAATCATTTAATAAAGAGACAGTACTAGCCGGTAAGGGACAGATTAGCCGGAGAAATGACTTAGTTCATAATTTATGCAGGGGGAAAAAAATTAAAAGCAATTTGCTTGAAGGAGATGGCTTGTCAAATAGGGAGGTTTTGCATAGCAGCTGAAAGTGTTTACTCAGCAACTCTAGAACACACTGTTCTGTGTGGTAAGGTACAGGAAAGTTATATGTCACGAAAGAATGGGGTATTTGGGGGAGAAAAGAAGAAAGAAGACAGTGTTATGGCATAACATATATATATATCTCTGTTCCGCCAAATATTCCAATTCACGATCAAATATCATTTATGAGCTATACCGCACAGAGACCGTTGTAAGGGTGGTAAGAGACAGGAGATATAATGATTCAGGCTTCATTTAGCACTGGGAAAAGCTGAAGAGGAAAATGTAGAAGTATATCCTAGCATTCGAAACCCATATTTAACTGTGAGATGAAATAAAATCACCACTTCACGTCCTTGCCTTGCTTCAGTGGGCGATAAGGGACAGGATACATGGTAAGGGACAGGAAAACAATAAATAGCTTGATGATGAAGTGCTTTCGACGAAGAAGTGAAAGTCAGAAGTGCCACATGTTACCCCACCTGACTCAGGCTTTCATATAATGTATAGAAATGCCCTCAACTCAGTATATATGTAACAGTCCAATGGCCGGTAAGGGACAGTACCAAAAGCTAATTTATAGTGTTTGTTGTACAGTACACAGTAAAATAAAGTAGGTTAATGTTACACAGTGCTCTGTGTCACGCCACCTAACAGGAGTGGCAATACTAAAGTTTTTTTGATACCGAGAACAGAAATACAGGCGGTAAGGGACAGGAAATTAAAACTTTATTGTCTCTTTTCCAGGCTCTGCCAGAGTGAAGAAGCCGCCGGACTTACGTAAGGCTGCAGCAACACCAGATGACGACCCTGCTATACCAAACGATGACCCGAACGAGAACCCACAGGACGGCGCAGTTGCCCCACTCCCAGATCCCGCTGCCATCTTTGACCAGAATGTGTCGAGGGAGGCTCTCAAAGCTCTGTTGTTTCTTGGTGTAAGAAAAGCAAACCAGACAACCGAAAGAATCGAGTTCATGGAGGACTTGGTTGAATTCAAGGAGACTTTGAGATGCAGTCCCCTTTGGCTGAAGAAAGAGATGATGAAGCAACGACATGGGAAGAAGAAACACGGCAAAAAGTCCAGGATAGCTAGAGCCATTCAACTGTGCCGGAATAGTGTATATCCAGCCCCGTCTCAGAAGAAGATCACCAGTCGACGCAGAATGGCCGAGGCCAAGGTGAAAGCGGTGGATGAGTTCCTACGCCGGCCCGATAACTGCTACACGCTTCCAGACAAGAAGCATTATCGGAAAGACGGTGGAATGTTCATCCCTGTTGTGGCCCTGGTTGACTGCCTCCGTAACTTACACCGGAAGTTTGTCACCGAGACTGCAATCACCATGTCATTCTCGACGTTCTGCAAGGCACGAGACAGGAGAACCATCAAGTCTTCCATCTTCCTCAAGAGATCGGTTTGTCTGTGCAAGCCACATGCCAACATGAAGCTGATGTTGGAAGTTGTGCCTGGCTTGCCCAACTCAACAAGAGAACTGGTCGAATTGAGTGAGGACGCTCTGAACGCAGGTCTTGCTTCCATCAAGGACAACCAGAGTGTCAAGTACAAGACCTGGTTCAAGAGCACAGTGAAGTTTGTGAAAGAGGACCAACCTGACCGGAATGTCTACCACACGGAATTGTTGAAGAAATGTATCAGTGGAGAATCCTTCAAGAAGCAGTTAGTAGACGCGATGCCAGAGTTCCGCGAGCACTGCCGCCGGGTACACGAACAGTACGAGGCGGTACGTTTGCTAAAGGCCACCTTACCACCAGACCACGCGATCTGCCATATGGACTACGCGGAGAACTGGCCCACGTCCTTCTTCCAGGAAATCCAAGCTGCTTTCTTCGGCAAAGACCAGATCACCCTTCATCCAATGGTTGTGTACACAAAGCTGCAAGAGATCTTGAAACACAAGTGCTACGTTGGTGTGAGTGAGGTAACAGACCACAAGTTTCCCTCCACTCTAGCATTTTTGACTCAAGTGATTGAGCATATCAAGCAGACTGTACCTGACCTGAAACATCTCCACTTGGTGACGGACTCCCCGAGCTCCCAGTACAGGAACCGCTTCGCGTGTGACATGCTGGTGAGGGCAGCAGAGAAGTTTGGGATCCGGATCACCTGGAATTGGTTGGAGGCTGGACACGGAAAGGGGCCTTGTGACGGTGTCGGTGGAGCGCTCAAGGGACTAGCTGACCGAGTCGTGAAACAGTGTGGAGCGATTCAGACTGCAAGCGAGTTTGTTGAGCAGCTCACGCCAGCGACCAACAAGGTTACACTCATACAAAGTACAAGACAAGAGATCAAGGCGTGCGAAAGTTTAGTGGATGATTGGCGCTCCCGTCCGGTTGAGGGCATTCTCCAGTACCACCAAGCCACCTTTGTGAACAACGAACTGTTCCTGCGACCAACTTCATGCTACAAGGAATGTTGCTTCTCTGAGGATGGCGACTTGGTTCCGAGTGCGGAATGTGAGGGTTGGACGAGAGCCAAGTTCGGCCCTCGTCCCAAACCGAGTGTTTCGCGAACCAAGAAGAAACCGAAGGACAAGGCTACAACACCAGTGGAAGCCGAGGCGGAAGTGGAAGCTGAGCCACAGATTGAGGCGCAGGCTACAACACCAGTCCAAGCTGAGGTGGGGGCTGAGCCACAGATTGAGGCGCAGCCTGGCCCCACACCCAAGCCAAAAGCTAATCCGAAAGCTAAGTCCAGACGGAGAAGGGAAGCAACTCCTGAACCATCTTCTGATGCTGATGACTCTGACTCTGACTCTGAGCCTGACTACGAACAGTGTGAACTGCCGGAACACGTGACGCCCCGTACTCTGAGGAAGAGAGCCCCAGTGCAACCTGTGTACGCAGACTCTTACCCCGACTCTGAAGTGGAGGACGGAGTAGGAGGCAATGAAGCTGGAATTGACGAAGGGCTGTTCAGCAGTGACGAAGAGTTAGGGGACGCGGCAGAGAGGATCCATCTTCGAACCCGTGTTCGCGCACGACGAAAATTCACCAGAAGGATGAACCAAATCCAGAAAGCTGTGGCACCAATGCCGGCACCAAGAGCAACAGTATCGGGGGCAGCGTGTTCTGCGGGTGATGTGAAGGAGCCTGACTGTGAGCACGGACAGGAGACACCCAAAGAACGAGCTAGAACCGAGAAACTCAATGCCAGAGCTAAAGACCAGGCCAGCAGAAGGAGAAAAGGTGAACTGGTGAATGAGTGTGTCGAAGACCAGAGTGAGAGTACGGATGACGAAGAGTGGCCTCTGCAGTGGGAGATGTCGGTAGCAGAGTTCCTGAGGCGGTACCAGGATAGTGCGTGAGCCAGCACTGTAAAACGAGCTCTACACGGACAATCCCATGATATCGGACTAAGATAAGACTTCAGATATCTTTTCATTCATGTTTTTTTATTTTAATGTAGCCCATTATGCTGCTGTACCCAGTACTATTTTAAATGAATAGTATTTTACACATCAGCAGGGTGGACTATATCAAAGTAAGGGCAGGGTGTATTGATATGTGAGGTTTTATAGCATGCTAACAAGATTAATGAGGTTATGAGGTGTAATGTAAACTAAATGTCACAGTGGGGGGAAGAAAGATGAAATTCATTCAAAATTATAACTCTAAATTCAACATCTATCAGGTAAGTAGGATTTAATAAATTTATATTCGGTTTTGGCTTCATAGGTAACATTTGTATGTAAAGATGCACTGTGACATGCCGACTGTATAGCAAGGAAAGGTTATACTACATGTATTGGAAGTAGAAAGTTGTATTCTACCCTTGACCCTAGTATTTCGCTCGTTTCCTGTCCCTTACCACATGAAATCAAGGTGAGATACTGCGTATCCGGACTGAAAGTTAAATACTGTTGTGCCAAGGGGAGAAGAAATGTGTTGTATTGTGACCTGAAAGCGTACAGCTTTACATTGCGTATTTTGGTGTTGTCCCTGACCACGAGTTTTCCTGTCCCTTACCACCGGGTGAGGTTTCAGTGGGGAGTGTGTGAGACAAAGCTGACTGCATGTGATGTATGTACAATCGGTTTGTGGTTGTAGTAGACATGTCAGAGCTCAGTTTAGAGTAGATAAGGTGCATGAAACATGTACTTGGGTCATGCTGTGGCTGTAATATTCCAAAAAGTGTGTGAGATTTCCCGTTTCCGAGTTTCCGGGAGGTCAGAAGGGAGGCAAAGTAGGGTGTGGTGGGGTGCTGCATGGGTGGAATGGGTGGGAGAGAGTGTCTACATGATGGAAAGTGTGAAAAAATGGGGTGGAAACATGTATTTCTGACGTAGAGAAGGGCTGGGAAGGAGTGTGTGCTTTTCGGTGTTCATGTGTATTTTGGTCCTGTCCCTTACCACCGGGTGAGGTTTCAGTTGGGAGTGTGTGAGACAAAGCTGACTGCATGTGATGTATGTACAATCGGTTTGTGGTTGTAGTAGACATGTTAGAGGTCAGTTTAGAGTAGATAAGGTGCATGAAACATGTACTTGGGTCATGCTGTGGCTGTAATATTCCAAAAAGTGTGTGAGATTTCCCGTTTCCGAGTTTCCGGGAGGTCAGAAGGGAGGCAAAGTAGGGTGTTCTGGGGTGCTGCATGGGTGGAATGGGTGGGAGAGAGTGTCCACATGATGGAAAGTGTGAAAAAATGGGGTGGAAAGATGTATTTCTGACGTAGAGAAGGGCTGGGAAGGAGTGTGTGCTTTTCGGTGTTTATGTGTATTTTGGTCCTGTCCCTTACCACCGGGTGAGGTTTCAGTGGGGAGTGTGTGAGACAAAGCTGACTGCATGTGATGTATGTACAATCGGTTTGTGGTTGTAGTAGACATGTTAGAGGTCAGTTTAGAGTAGATAAGGTGCATGAAACATGTACTTGGGTCATGCTGTGGCTGTAATATTCCAAAAAGTGTGTGAGATTTCCCGTTTCCGAGTTTCCGGGAGGTCAGAAGGGAGGCAAAGTAGGGTGTGGTGGGGTGCTGCATGGGTGGAATGGGTGGGAGAGAGTGTCTACATGATGGAAAGTGTGAAAAAATGGGGTGGAAACATGTATTTCTGACGTAGAGAAGGGCTGGGAAGGAGTGTGTGCTTTTCGGTGTTTATGTGTATTTTGGTCCTGTCCCTTACCACCGGGTGAGGTTTCAGTGGGGAGTGTGTGAGACAAAGCTGACTGCATGTGATGTATGTACAATCGGTTTGTGGTTGTAGTAGACATGTTAGAGGTCAGTTTAGAGTAGATAAGGTGCATGAAACATGTACTTGGGTCATGCTGTGGCTGTAATATTCCAAAAAGTGTGTGAGATTTCCCGTTTCCGAGTTTCCGGGAGGTCAGAAGGGAGGCAAAGTAGGGTGTTCTGGGGTGCTGCATGGGTGGAATGGGTGGGAGAGAGTGTCTACTTGATGGAAAGTGTGAAAAAATGGGGTGGAAAGATGTATTTCTGACGTAGAGAAGGGCTGGGAAGGAGTGTGTGCTTTTCGGTGTTCATGTGTATTTTGGTCCTGTCCCTTACCACCGGGTGAGGTTTCAGTTGGGAGTGTGTGAGACAAAGCTGACTGCATGTGATGTATGTACAATCGGTTTGTGGTTGTAGTAGACATGTTAGAGGTCAGTTTAGAGTAGATAAGGTGCATGAAACATGTACTTGGGTCATGCTGTGGCTGTAATATTCCAAAAAGTGTGTGAGATTTCCCGTTTCCGAGTTTCCGGGAGGTCAGAAGGGAGGCAAAGTAGGGTGTTCTGGGGTGCTGCATGGGTGGAATGGGTGGGAGAGAGTGTCCACATGATGGAAAGTGTGAAAAAATTGGGTGGAAAGATGTATTTCTGACGTAGAGAAGGGCTGGGAAGGAGTGTGTGCTTTTCGGTGTTTATGTGTATTTTGGTCCTGTCCCTTACCACCGGGTGAGGTTTCAGTGGGGAGTGTGTGAGACAAAGCTGACTGCATGTGATGTATGTACAATCGGTTTGTGGTTGTAGTAGACATGTTAGAGGTCAGTTTAGAGTAGATAAGGTGCATGAAACATGTACTTGGGTCATGCTGTGGCTGTAATATTCCAAAAAGTGTGTGAGATTTCCCGTTTCCGAGTTTCCGGGAGGTCAGAAGGGAGGCAAAGTAGGGTGTGGTGGGGTGCTGCATGGGTGGAATGGGTGGGAGAGAGTGTCTACATGATGGAAAGTGTGAAAAAATGGGGTGGAAACATGTATTTCTGACGTAGAGAAGGGCTGGGAAGGAGTGTGTGCTTTTCGGTGTTTATGTGTATTTTGGTCCTGTCCCTTACCACCGGGTGAGGTTTCAGTGGGGAGTGTGTGAGACAAAGCTGACTGCATGTGATGTATGTACAATCGGTTTGTGGTTGTAGTAGACATGTTAGAGGTCAGTTTAGAGTAGATAAGGTGCATGAAACATGTACTTGGGTCATGCTGTGGCTGTAATATTCCAAAAAGTGTGTGAGATTTCCCGTTTCCGAGTTTCCGGGAGGTCAGAAGGGAGGCAAAGTAGGGTGTTCTGGGGTGCTGCATGGGTGGAATGGGTGGGAGAGAGTGTCTACATGATGGAAAGTGTGAAAAAATGGGGTGGAAAGATGTATTTCTGACGTAGAGAAGGGCTGGGAAGGAGTGTGTGCTTTTCGGTGTTCATGTGTATTTTGGTCCTGTCCCTTACCACCGGGTGAGGTTTCAGTTGGGAGTGTGTGAGACAAAGCTGACTGCATGTGATGTATGTACAATCGGTTTGTGGTTGTAGTAGACATGTCAGAGCTCAGTTTAGAGTAGATAAGGTGCATGAAACATGTACTTGGGTCATGCTGTGGCTGTAATATTCCAAAAAGTGTGTGAGATTTCCCGTTTCCGAGTTTCCGGGAGGTCAGAAGGGAGGCAAAGTAGGGTGTTCTGGGGTGCTGCATGGGTGGAATGGGTGGGAGAGAGTGTCCACTTGATGGAAAGTGTGAAAAAATGGGGTGGAAAGATGTATTTCTGACGTAGAGAAGGGCTGGGAAGGAGTGTGTGCTTTTCGGTGTTTATGTGTATTTTGGTCCTGTCCCTTACCACCGGGTGAGGTTTCAGTTGGGAGTGTGTGAGACAAAGCTGACTGCATGTGATGTATGTACAATCGGTTTGTGGTTGTAGTAGACATGTCAGAGGTCAGTTTAGAGTAGATAAGGTGCATGAAACATGTACTTGGGTCATGCTGTGGCTGTAATATTCCAAAAAGTGTGTGAGATTTCCCGTTTCCGAGTTTCCGGGAGGTCAGAAGGGAGGCAAAGTAGGGTGTTCTGGGGTGCTGCATGGGTGGAATGGGTGGGAGAGAGTGTCCACTTGATGGAAAGTGTGAAAAAATGGGGTGGAAAGATGTATTTCTGACGTAGAGAAGGGTTGGGAAGGAGTGTGTGCTTTTCGGTGTTTATGTGTATTTTGGTCCTGTCCCTTACCACCGGGTGAGGTTTCAGTTGGGAGTGTGTGAGACAAAGCTGACTGCATGTGATGTATGTACAATCGGTTTGTGGTTGTAGTAGACATGTCAGAGGTCAGTTTAGAGTAGATAAGGTGCATGAAACATGTACTTGGGTCATGCTGTGGCTGTAATATTCCAAAAAGTGTGTGAGATTTCCCGTTTCCGAGTTTCCGGGAGGTCAGAAGGGAGGCAAAGTAGGGTGTTCTGGGGTGCTGCATGGGTGGAATGGGTGGGAGAGAGTGTCTACTTGATGGAAAGTGTGAAAAAATGGGGTGGAAAGATGTATTTCTGACGTAGAGAAGGGCTGGGAAGGAGTGTGTGCTTTTCGGTGTTTATGTGTATTTTGGTCCTGTCCCTTACCACCGGGTGAGGTTTCAGTTGGGAGTGTGTGAGACAAAGCTGACTGCATGTGATGTATGTACAATCGGTTTGTGGTTGTAGTAGACATGTCAGAGGTCAGTTTAGAGTAGATAAGGTGCATGAAACATGTACTTGGGTCATGCTGTGGCTGTAATATTCCAAAAAGTGTGTGAGATTTCCCGTTTCCGAGTTTCCGGGAGGTCAGAAGGGAGGCAAAGTAGGGTGTTCTGGGGTGCTGCATGGGTGGAATGGGTGGGAGAGAGTGTCTACTTGATGGAAAGTGTGAAAAAATGGGGTGGAAAGATGTATTTCTGACGTAGAGAAGGGCTGGGAAGGAGTGTGTGCTTTTCGGTGTTTATGTGTATTTTGGTCCTGTCCCTTACCACGTATACTATTTCCTTTAGCGTCCTTGCACACAGCAATGTGGCTTTTTTACAATAATTTTTTTAGCTTCTTCCTACATGTCACAAGTATGTCTAGTGTATGCACCATGTAAAGTGTGTTATATCCTTTGTTATATGACATGTTTATGGGTAAGTATGACATTAATGTAACATGTCACTATATGCATGAGGTATTTTTTTACTGTATTTCTCAATTACATATTACCTAGAGAAAGGAGTAACACTGTATACATGTAGTGTTGAGAATAAAATACTTTTATTACATTTTTGTTACTATATACATGCTGCTTTGGTGCTGTTTCTTCTCCTGTAGTCTTGTCTCCTGTTCCTTACCACGTACTTCCTGTCTCTTACCACTTCAAGGTGTAGGAAAAGCGAAATAAGTGGCATACCACTGCCCTAAGAAAGAAAAAATGGAACGCTATGTTGTACAGAAGGGTTGGAACTACCTATATCACTGCAATATGTCCTGCTGTAGTGCATGGGGTACATGGGAAAAATCTCGGAAAATTTGATACCAAATTTGCTGAAAAAAAGTGAAAAATCCGTTTTTGGGGTACCTGAGATGGGGGATGGGGGGTGGAGATAAAGGAAAGTGGTATACTTTACCTGTTTCACGTGGTACAGGGGTCAAATTGTGCTATTTTCACCTTTGTATGACAAAAAACAGTTAGTTTTTAAAGGAAATTACCTTTTCCTGGTAAGAGACAGGAAAATACACGAGCGGTACGAGTTTCGCGCTACACAGGATCGACCCCAGGCATATTTAAATGATAAAACCTAGCTGGAGGGGTGACATAACACATGTACTTTGCCCCCTAACTTTATTTAGGCCATTGGAAGATATTTTTGTGCCACCCCCTGCACCCCCATATGCATTGCGCTCATGAAACATAGCCATATAGTAGGAAGTGAGAAGATGAGTAGAGATGTGGAGTTGAATTTTGTAATATCTGTAACAATTATCTAATTGCCAATGGATAAGCTGATGAGCTTTGCATGAAGGTAATTGTTATTAGGTGGGGTAGAAAATGAGATAAGAAGTAGAGGTGAGAAATCTTATTTTAGTGTTTTAGTGTATCTATAACAATTGCTTATCTGCTAATGAAAATAAGCTGATTAGCTTAGCAGAAGGGTGATGTGTTATTAGATGTGTTCGGAAGGGAGATGAGAGGTAGATGTGATAAAGGGGATTCTAGTGTATCTATAACGTTTGCTTAACTGCTAAAATAAGCTGATAAGCTGTGCAGAAGAGTAATTAGTTATGAGATGTAGTGTTCTGGGAGAGGTGTAGTGGTATCGAGATGTTGAGATTGTATGTAGAGGTGTTTTGAGATAACTCATAATTATTTCTAGCCTGTCAATGAATAAGCTGATTTAGTTTTACAGGATAGTGATGTGTTATGATGTGTGGTGTAGTAGAAGTAGTAGTACTGAGATTTTGTTATGTTTTATTTTTATTCTTATTTGACTGTTAATGCTTCACTGCTGATGAGCGTGCATTACAGTTGTATGGGTGGGTTCCAACAGTGTTGTTTTTCAGGAGAAAAACTTTTTGAAAAGGGGAGGGATGTAATATAACCAGGTATAGCCATCGTTAATTATATTATTATTCGCTATGTAATTGTATTTATTCTATAGTTTGCGTCGATTGCTTCTTCCACCACCCTCCCCTTCTAACTTCTTGGAATTGGTTCCAGACGGGGGTATGGGAGGGTGGATGTGGTCCGATGTGGTGTGATTGTATGTGATTGGAGAATGCATGTGACGTGATGTCGGTTGGACCACTCGGAAGAGAGTATAGCTATTTCAGTGTATGAGGTAACGGCCACCAGCTCCCGGCGCTCCCTCCAGCCCTGGAGAAATAGGTGCATATATGTGGTGCACAAGGCACCACGGGAGAGTAGTCAGAGAGACTTCGATCACACGGCCAGAGACTCAGAGGGACGGAGTCAGCGACGGGACCAGAGGGCTGGGGTGGGCAGGAGGAGGCCTGGTGGCTGGAGGCCAGGGAGATGTGAGGCCCAGAGTGTGAGAGACCCTGAGCAGAGGGCAGGAGTTGGCTTGGACAGAATAAAAGAACCTGGTTATTACATTTATTCTCATTGTTGTTATGTTACACCCCCCCCCAGTAGCCTATAGAAATTATAGGGAGTCCCCCCCCCCCCCCAGTAGCCTAAAGAACATATAGGGAGTGCCCCCACCCACAGTAGCCTATAGAAAATATAGGGAGTGGGACCCCAGTAACATAGAACATATAGGGAGTGCCCCCCCCCCCATATATATTTTTGGGCATGAATATTTTCGCGAATTGACACAAAATGCACTTTCACGTGTTTTTGAATTCAGGAATTTCGCAGTATAGTAGTTGTATGACTACATTGGATAAATATTCGCTCTGTACATATTTTCGCGGTTTTAGAATCCGCGAAAATGGCAAAAATATTCACAGCGTGAAATAACATACGTTTACGGTATGGCTGAGCCTGCTCCCCCCATTAGACCCGGCACTATCTTCACACCCATTAATCTATGTCAATGTGGCTGTGCTGTGGGTGTGGAAGGAGGGCCCCACAGACATCTCCTTTCTCTTTTGGACTTTGGACTTTTTCTTTAGGGAGTGTTCATTTATTATTTACAGGGGGGGTGGTGGGTTTGGGGGGGGGGGCGTAAAAATTTCTGACCCCTCCTGAGGGAGGGGCGTAAAAATTTAAGCCCCTTTTTAGCAAAAAAGCCCCTGCGTTACTATAGTTCAAAGGGGGGGGCGAAAAAATTTCGGTACCTTCGGCGAGGGGGGCCACAAACATTGGACTCTTTTCTTTAGGTTTGCCATGCAAACTGCAATATAACTTTATGGGAGTGGGGTGGGGGTATGTGTAATGCCTTGCTGTGCCTATATAGGTTGTATAAGTGTAGGGGCATAAAGGAAACGTGTAACCCTTTAAGGATGGCATAATGCATTAATGTATCATGCCCTTGGTTGTCATGATGCATGAATGCTGCCCTGGCGAGTATCATGCCGACCCTACAGGGTTGAGACACTCCAGAAGGGTCGGCATGTATTACCAATATAGCACCTGCAAGTTACTCGCCGCGGCTCCATTGGTGCATCATGATGACCAATGTCATCTTTTAATGGCATGCACCCTTTAAGGAATAAGGGAGTTTTTAATACTGGGGTGGTGGGGGGGGGAGGGCCCTGGTGGATATGGGAGAGGGTGGGGAGTTCAAAGATAGTTACGAAGCAAATTTATATTGGGGGGGGGGGACCAGCTTCAACAGTGTATACATGGAGAGAGACTGTCCAAAAAAAGGGTTTATGTATGCAAAGATTTTCAGAAAATAGACCCCCGGCCTTCCCCTTCGTACGTACATACTTTAGGCCACTCAAAAAAAAAGTGGTTTCTCATCACCAAGGTCTGAACCATTTGGCAAGGGAGGCTTTTTAAATTTTTTTTTTTTTTTTTACTCGCGGGTTAAAATGCATGGGATAATATACCTTTTTCATGACCAAAATTCATATTTTAGTGGTTAAGAATTTATGGATCTTTAAAAGTTGGGAAAATTTAAGTTATTTCTATCCCACTGCATTACTGGCAGTATTAGCTTTGATTTGATACCAAATAACCCAATATTTGTCCTTTTTTCATATTGTTCATGAAAAATTAGCAAAAAAAAAAAAAAAAGAGGTTTCCCTCAAAAGGTGATTTTCACCCATACCCCAATCACTCATCCCCATTCATTAATACACCAACCATTAACTCAGTCATACACTGTGATTATTTTTCTCGTGTTTTAACTAAAAGGCAACTGAACACACTTGGGACAACCCATGGTTTAGAGCCCCACCCACCCCACCCTCATCACAAGGCCAGATCATGTTACAGCTGCTTCCCGGGGGGGGGGGGGTACTTGAATTTTTTCTGATAGGGGTGTGCGGCTGGACCAATGACAACCCTTACCCTTGCTAGGGAGCTTTTGCTTCAAAAACCTACCCTTGCTAGGGCATTTTCGGCCGAAAAGTCCTTGTTTTGAAGAGGAGAAACACTAAATGTCTCATGGCTGAGTAATTTCACCGAGAAATTTTGCCCATGTCCGCAAAATGTTGGCAAAAAGTGGGCAAAAATGAGACATTTTGGTGAAAAACAGGGTTATTTTGGTGAAAAAGTGACCCTTGCTAGGGAGATTTTGTTGAAACTAGACCCTTGCTAGGGACATTTTTCTCTGAAACAGGACCCTTGCTAGGGAGATTTTGTTGAAAAAGTACCCTTGCCAGCCGCACACCTGTGTATACAAAATATACTAAGTGCCCCCCCCCCGGGAGCTGCTCAAAATGAATAGAATCAGAGGGAGTGGGATACAGACTCAGTAGCGAATCAGCCTGGAGGTCCACTCCTTGACATTTGTTTACTATGTGCATACACAAACTGAAGGAAAAGGGGCCCTTTTTGGGTGCTGCCAACTGCGCATGCAGGCCCTCTCTAAGGGGTACCTTTTGGGCCGAAAGGCACATTTATTTAAAGTTTTTCTTCTCTTGTCAAGGCCATTAATTGGCAGGGAAAGGGGTGCTTTTCTGATAATATCGCTTTGAAAATGATGAAGTTTCCTGGATTCCCCCTGTAAAATCAAACTTTTTTTGGGTGGTTAGGCAATAGCCTGTGAAAGAGTTCTTTTCCCCACAAAAAATCTGTTTCTAAGGGGTACATTTTTCAGAATTTCCCGCTGTTATAAGCAGGTCCGGGAAATCAAGGAAAACCCTCCCCAGAGCCATTATTTACACCAGTGTTAATTTTCACGCAGATAGGTGTTAAAACACTGCAGGGCTAGAATTAGCAATGGTTTTGCTTGTAGCATAAACACTACAGGGCTTAAATTAGCAACGGTATTCTTATAACCAATTTGCTGAATTTTCTATCAATTTGCTGTTTAATGTATATATCCCATAAGATAGATTAGTGTATGCTCTTGAATCATACATGGGGAATAGTGAATCATACATGGGATTGCCATGAAATCACATATAAATAAGCTTTTCCTATAGACTTTCCCTCTGTGCTCCTCCACTTCACCCAGTAGGCAGTGAGCCCTGCAGTGTTTTCACACCTACCTGCATTGTGAAAATTAACACTGGTGTAAATAACGGCTCTGGGGAGGGTTTTCCTCCATTTCCCGGACCTGATAAGGGTATCAAGTTTGGGGTGATGTACGCACATAGTTACTATAGAAAAGATAGGGAGTGGACCCCCCGGGCGAATTAGAGGTGTACATTCCGGTAGGGATCACGTTTTATATATAGTGGTAACTATTTGTGACTCTCATACGATGTCCTTTGACCCTCATTCTCACACTGGAGGTCGTTTGGGAAGGAGCAGGGCTGTGGTGAGTCTGCTAGTTCTAACATATCTACATCCACACACACACACATATATATATACATATATAAAGGAGTATATATATATATGCACATATATACACATATATATGTATATACATATACATATATATATAATACGGTTGGCCGTGCATTATAGCCTCAGAGAAGTCACGTGACCGTTCGTTATAGAGTAACAGTGCACGCTGAGCACAGGGTCACAGGGTCGCAAGGTCACAGGGTCACAGGGTCACAGCAGTGGAAAGAGAGAACTTGTGAATTACATTTTATAAAGACAAGAGAACACTCTTTCTTCATATCTAGACTCTCTGTGACTCTATAATGCATTAAAGAGCAACAGAGAGTCTCAACTTGAAGAACATCGTTTTCTATTCTCTAAATATAAGTGTATATATATATAAGTGTATATATATGTAAGTGTATATATATATCACTCCCTTACTCCCCTACTCCCTCACTCTCCTACTCTCTCACTCCCACAGCCTTCACCCCCTACTCCCTCACTGCCCTACTCCCTCACTCCCCTACTCCCTCATTCTCCTACTCCCTCACTCCCCTACTCCCTCACTCCCCTACTCCCTAACTCTCCTACTCTCTCACTGCCCTACTCCCTCACTGCCCTAATCCCTCACTCCCCCACTCCTTCACTCCCCTACTCCCTCACTCTCCTACTCTCTCACTGCCCTACTCCCTCACTGCCCTACTCCCTCACTCCCCTACTCCCTCACTGCCCTACTCCCTCACTGCCCTACTCCCTCACTCCCCTACTCCCTCACTGCCCTACTCCCTCACTGCCCTACTCCCTCACTGCCATACCCCTCATCCCGTACTCCATCGCTGCCATACTCTGTATCCCCTTCTCCTGCACTGCCCTACTCCCTCACTGCCCTACTCCCTCACTGCCCTACTCCCTCACTCCCCTACTCCCTCACTCCTCTACTCCCTCACTCCCCCACTTCTTACTCCTCTGCTCCCTCACGCCCGATTCTCCAACTCCCCTATTACTCCCCTTCCAGTAAGCAGAAATAAACTACCTCTTACCCTTACTCCGTCACTCCCCTACTATCTCACTCCCCTCCTCTCTCACTCCCTACTCCCTCCCTCTGCTACTCCTTCACTCCCCTACTCCCTCATCTTTTTTTAAATAATAATTGCATGAATTATTATGAAAAATTACTTTGATAGAACTCCCCTTAGTGTTAGGATTGGGCTCTGGGATCACTGCCCTCGGCCTACATTGAGAATGACCAGTTAGGCATTTAGGGCAACCTGACTGTGGTTATCATCTCTGGACACAGGGTATGTGAATCAAGATCAAATACCTAGTTTTTTGGAAGTGGGCTAACAATGAGACACTATTAACTGTCAATGATCAATGTGCTATGCACTTTGTCAACATGATACATGCATATAAGTAGCCTCTGCCGACACTAATTCTGTATATATCATACTGACCCTTTGGTATACATGAGCCGCAAAGGTTTATAATTTCTGGGGTGTTGGAACAGGTAGGGGGGACAGAGAGACCATGGCCCCCACAATCCTTGACATGTGGGGGCCAGAGTATCTTTTGCCCCCCCCCCCCCCAATCTTCGAAATGTTAATAGATTATTCATTACTATATATATAGTCCTGTAAAGAAATACCCACAAATTGACCTTAAAATGCACCAAATTATGTGATATTTTCCAAAATTCTCATTGAGGGCCACGCCCCTAGACTCCCGATAGATTTTTCAGTGTGTTGCTTTTAACACTGGGAATTGTGCACCCTTCTGAACTTTGTTTGGTATGGCTGCCCCCCCCCAAAGTTGAGCTCCTTCCAACCCCTTAATTTTATCATAATGCACAAATGCAGCACTGGTTGGTTACTTGCCAAGGCTGCAGTCATGCATCTTGTTAATCCAGTAGGCTTTACCCTCTAAAGATGGCATGATGCCTTAATGCATCATGCACTTGGTCACCATGATACTTGAATGAAAGTTACTTACCAGGCATCATGCAAGGACGGATGTCACTGAAAGGTGAATTTGTCGTCATGGTGCACCAATGTAGCCCCAGCGAGTTACTCGCTGGGGCTGCATTGGTGCATCAGACCGGACCTTCGGGAGGGTCTCTGCCCAATAGGGTCAGCATGATGCTTGATTGCAGCACTGGCGAGTTACTCACTGGGCTGCATTCATGCATCATAATGACTAAGGTCATGATGTATTATAGCACAATGCCGTCCTTAAAGGGTTAAAGGGTTTAAGCACTATGTGGCCATTGAAGGGGTAGTGGACTAGTTGTACCACCCCCTGGAGTCTGTTGACAGATGTGACATATGGAGGCCACCGCTCTGTAAACACTGAGATGGCCATGGCCGGGGAAGGGGGGCACTCCCTATCTTTTCTATATACCGTCAAACCCCTGCCTGTAAGCAAAATTTATTTTGTTGTTTTTATTTCCTGAATTTTCTCCTTCAAACTCACATTCGGCTTATCTAGGCTGGGTTTTGTCAAAGGATTTTTAGGATAATGGTGTAGAAAAGTATGATAACTTAGTACTTAATTTTACTCAATTATAAGGCTTTACAAATCATTTTCATGTGAAGTATACATATTAAACCAATGACACATGGTATTTCAATGAAATAAAAGAATCAAAGTATAAAATTTAAAATTCATTTTATTTGGGTGAGGTTGGGGGTCAGGGGGTCCTTAAAACCCCAAAAGTCACATTCAGCTTATGGACGGGATTCTCTTAAATGTTAAAATGATTTTACACGAGCCAGATTTTTACCTTAAACTAACATTCAGCAGGGTGGGCTTATAGGTGGGGTTTTATGGTAGTATGTGTGAACATCATTTCGAATTTGGTACCATTATCACGGGAGAAAAAATTAACGAAATAGCAACCTCTCCACGAAAAAATGGGTGAATACATAACATAATCAAGTGTGACTGAGAGAAATTCTCGTATGCAGGATGAGATCAAAAAGCAATAGCCCACAAATGGTGGGCCTTACCCTTTGCCCTGTGCATAAATATGTGTATTTAATGAAAAAAATGTATTCTCCACCAAAATTGCCTTAAAAGTAACCTTTTTGAAGGGCCCTTGCGGTCCCATGCATAAGGCCTAAAAGCATACCCTTTCCCTTGGACACATACTAATCAATGTTGAGAGAGTGACCCCCCAGGCACTTATGTGGGTGTGTCTGTTCAGTCAATGTTCTACCAGTATCGATATTCACATGGACAATACCATACACCCAGTGGGCACAAAATTCTGTCCAACGTTGAATCCATGTTGATCCAACATTGAATCAACATTGACAACCATTTATCAATGTTGATTCAATGTTCTGTGCCCAATGGGACAGTGTAGCCTTTAGTTGGCTGACGACTGCAGTTTTCTTCTACAAAAGAAGTCCCTTCCTTTATAATTGGAATTTTCATTTCTTGCAGAGAGCCACATAGATACTTGGGTGGATCAGAGAAATCTCTGGTTGCCTGATAACATCTCAACTCAAGATGACTGATTTTGAGCACCTTCTGACCCAAATTAGAGATTTCGGAAGATATCAGAAAATATTCTTCTTCATCTGTTATCTCACAACTACGTGTTCTGACTGCTTCTTCGATCTTACAATAGTGTTCTATGCGTCAACCCCAGACCATTGGTGCAGAAACCCATCTGTAGGACATCTTAACCTCACAAGAGATGTTCTACTCAATCTTACCATACCCAAGGAGCACAAAGATGGTGTTGAAATCTACAGCAGTTGTAGCAAATATGACATTGACTTCACCAACTGGACGAGAGACGATGTAGAGCAAGCCCTCACTGACGGGAAATTCATGAAAGGTTCTGTGACAGAGTGTGGAGATGGCTGGGAATATCACCTGACAACCGTTGCAAGTTCAATTGTGACAGACGTGAGTTTTTGTTTGAGTGAACTTGACAGATTCACCACATTCTCTATTTGATATGTGTTGGACTGGTGGAAAATATATCATTGCATGCAGCTTGGGCAGGGGTAGACACTAACGTTGGCCTGGGAGCCAATGGCCTGTAGTTGTTGGTCCGGGCCCGTAGTTTTCTGCAAAATAGCATTCCTACGGGCCCGGGTGGCCCACAGGATTATTTGGTAGACATTTAAAGATAGATTGCCTGACAACTATAGTCATGCAATATAACGTTGGAAAGAGGGAAATGTGCCTGAATCAATCATATTGATTTCAGTCTTTTATAGAACAATCAGAAATGTACATGTTTTTTTCTCTAAAAGAAAACATAATTTTGACCATTGGCCCACAGATCTTGGTCTGGGCCCATAGTTTTCTAGAGCTACGGGCCCGGGTGGCCCACAGCTGAAAAAGTTAGTGTCTACCCCTGTTGGGTGTATAACATTTACAGTAGAAATAAAATTGGTTTAAAGTTCTAGAAGAAACAGCATCATGATCAATTGCAATCTTTTCTACAAGAGTTAACCTGGAGTTCTTGGCATATCAATGTGATTGAAATCTTTAATTTTGATTATATATACAAAACACTGACTTCACAACCCCTACACCTCTTTTTGTATTACAGTGGGACTTGGTGTGTGACAAGCGTGTGCTGGCAGATGTGGCCAAGTCCATCTACCAGTTTGGCTTCATGGTTGGGGCAATCTTGTTCAGCGTTATATCCGACTAGTAAGTTTATATGGTACAGCTAACTGCTGACTCCTCTTTTTTAGATTGATAAGTTGCAAGTTACATTTCTATAGTTAAGTACTGCTGCTATAATTTCATTTATAACAAAGTAAAATCTGACTCCACTCCCTTTGATATCCGCCTACTGGCCATGTGAGTGAGGTGACTTCTATCCCTTGACCACTGGTCAGGTGTATGTGGAGACCTCAGTCTTGTGAACTCCGGCCACTGGTGAGGTGTGTGAGGGGATCTAAGTCCGCCCCAGGGGCCCAAGGGCGGATCAAGGTGCCGACCCCCCCTTTTTCGGCAGAAATGTGAGTTTTTTATGTAAATATTTTTGGGGGAATTTTGAACTATGACCTACCCTCCTCTTTTTCAAAATTATGTATCCGGCCTGTGGCCACTAGTGAGGTACATGAGGGAAAATGTAAGGGAACCTCAGTTGCCTCATTCATATGGACAGTCCCCTCTATGACCACTGGTCTGTCCGATGAGTAAGTGGATGGCCTCAGTCCGTGGTCTCAGTCCCTTGAACTCAGTCTCTTTGAATATCCTGCCACCTCCCCTCCATGTCACCGCATACGAGCCCGTGCAGCTTACAAACCTACTCTTCATTTTTTTAAAGATTATGAGCGAAAATTTCTCCTTTTTCTCATGATTTCAGTTTTTTTTAAATGGTAGCAAAAATCTCAAAAAGCATTATGTTTATATCACTGAGAACAAACCATTTCACACAGTATATGCCATACAGCTTGTTGTATATAAATAAGTTATAGCCCAATAAAACTCCCTTCACTGTATTTCGTGTGCAGCTTAGTACTCGTCCTATAACTACTACATGTATATATATATATCCATATATATTATATATCCATATATATATATCCATATATATATATATATATATATATATATATATATATATATATATATATATATATATATATGTATATATATATATGCTTCCTCAAAGGTTTAACATGTGATTGCTTATAGTGTAGATGCTACCACTTTGTCTTTTCACTGTCAATCAAAGGTATTTCAGCAAAAGATAATAAAGAGAGCTGACTGCAGTGGAACAAAACCTTACGTAAAATGTACATCAGTGAAACTAACTGATCCACTTTTCACTACCTGGTCTTTGCTTTAAACCCAATATAGCTATGGACGGAAACCTGCCTACATTTTATCAATGACCCTCAAAATTGGATGCGCCATAGCTTTGGCGTTTTCTACAAACTTCTACATGTTCATCATCCTCCGATTCCTCATAGGATGTGGAGCTATTGGAAGCTGTTCTACAGGCTTTGTCTTGGGTAGGACCATTTTATACATTCACGAAATACATGGTGATCTCCTCAGTCTCCTAAACAGCAGTATCCTAAAATAACAAATACGCATACAGATGAACATTTTCTGTTGCTTTTATTCAGGCTCGTTTTCCATTTTATTGATTACCTCCTAATCACAAAAAAAAATACAAATAAGTTCATGGTCTAAATAATCGAACATGTTGTGAATTTTGAAATCTAAGCTAATTTGATTAACTTTGCACAACAATTTGAATATTATCTTACAGCGACGGAAATAATAGGACCCAAAACAAGAACCAAGCTGGCACCAGCAACCAGCATGGCATGGGGTGTTACCGGTATGTTTTTAGCATTCCTGGCGTACATGATCCGTGAGTGGCGCCATCTGGCTCTGCTTGAATCCGTACCTCACCTCATAATGCTTCCAACATTTTGGTGAGTACCATTTTTCCCTGTGTATAAGCCAGGCCCAAAGTATAATTACTTGGGCTTCATAACCCCTATTTACCTATGTAGGGGCATGATATTACATATTAATCTCATACACGGTATTTCCGGGTAACGTCTGTTTACTCGGCTTCTCCACCTGGAGCTAGTGCACACAGTTCCCGGGAGAGGGCGCAGGTCCTCTTCAGGTGACCGTGTGCCGCTCTCAGGTGGGCGGCCGACCCACCCACCTGGCCACGTGACCTAAGAGCCGGTGTTATATAAGACCCATGTGTTTACCTGGAACGACAGTCAGTGCAGGCCCGACTGACGAGAGACTTCACATGTCCAACCGTGCGGACAGAGTTGTATGCTAAGAGTTGTATACTGACCGTTTCCTCTATTTATAGAGAAACCTGATCTACCTGTGTGTATTCATTCTACACTGATCGTTCCCTAGTAAAGGAACTAGAGTTGTTATTCTTGTGAATAAAGATAGATATATTCTCGCACCTGGAAACTGCCGTGATCGTTGTTCTTTAACCTAGAGTTAATTACGAACCACCACACTGGTGCCGTGACCAGTAGCAGCAAAGGTAGCAGAACAAGCTAGTTGTTCGAGAATATGTTCGGGTTATACTGAACAGGAAGTCCTTGAGTGGACAGACAGTCCTTTAGGGGACGGACAATGGCTACCGGTGGTAGCCTGGGCGGCTCTGGCCCAGAGCTGAGTGAAGGGGAGTTGGAATCAACTCGCCTGGAGGTGCCAGGGATGGACCCTGGGGAGGGCTTGAAGCCAGGACAGAAGAAGAGGAAATTGCAGGATCTTTCCTGGGTAGAACCCTATGTAGGGGATGAGAGATTCCAAAGGGAATATGACGAGCGTTTAGCTCGGGAAGAGGATGACCTCTACTGGGAAAATGTCCGATTGGACAAGCAGTCAATGGAAGATCAGTATGCTGCATTGACTGAGGAATTGACTTCCCTGGTAAAAGAAAGGGACGAGATCCTCTCTGAGAATCAGAGGGTAAAAGGAACTCTGATAGAAGAGAGAGAACGGTTGATAGAGGACAACCAGTATATGAAAAAGAAGGTTGCTCAGGAATCGCATGAATACCAAAAGATTCAGGCAAAGATTGCTGAGAACCAGAAGGAGAATGAACATTCCGAATCTCTTAAAGAGAGGTATGAGAGGGAGTTGAAAAAATACTCTAGAGATTGGTATGCCTTGAAGAAGGGGACAGAAGCGCTAGAGAAGGGCAGAGATCAGTTAGTCAAGGATAACGAATCCACCAGGATACAAATCCTGGAAGAAACGGAAGAGTTAGAGAGGAAACGGAAAGCTGAGGTGGAAGCTGTCTGTTCCCTTGAAGCTAGGAAAACTCTCCTGCGGGGTGAATTGTCGAAGGCAATGGAACAGCAGGGGGAGGAACAAATTCCAGCTGGCAGGCCGGAAACTGTTCCGGATAGTACTCCTACTACTGGTAAGGGGGAAGCATTACCTCAATTCGATCCATTTATTAATGATAATGGATTGAGGAATGTGGAAGACTCTGTGTATAAGAACAGAGAGAAAGATTCAAGGAGAGTGAATGTTACCGGGCGCTCTCTTGGATGGGAACCAGTTAATCATGCCAGTATTGGTCCGGTTAACAGGGAAATGTCTCCAGAGGAGGAAGTGTCTCGACATTATAAAAATAAATTTCGAGATGAAGTGGTGAATCATAGTTATGGCTCATTGAACCCCTTTGCGGGAGATGACCCGGCTCTGTATGAGAATCCGGGGGGGTATGATAGCAAGGGTAATTATAGGTATTGCCCAGATGCAACTTATTCGTACCCACCTCCGGCCACGGAAACACACTCGGGAGTCCATAAAGATCCTGAGATTAGGCCGAGGGATAGGATGAATAAGGGGACCCAACCGGGAACAAAGGGAAGGTCAAACCCGGTGCATAAAAACACAACGGGATTGTCAGGCTATCAAGGCCCACGCTTTGATGAGGGTTCAGAATCTGAATCAGATAAATCATCTGACGATGTACCCAAGAGAAAGGTTCCTTTGAACCGGCGAGTCACAATGACCCCGGCGGAGCACCGATTACATAATCGAGACCCCGCCATAGGTAATTTGGGACTAGATTGCTCTAGCCGAGGTCAAGACGGTACAGACCTACTGGCTTGGAGTAGACGCATGTCGGGTCAATTAGTGCATTCTAATTATGCCGCTAAAAGAACTGCACGTGTGACTAAGCCTTACAGGGGTGTACGACCCTGGAAGGAAGAATATCAATCACTTCTAGATGATTGTAAGTACAATTGCTGGAACAAGGAGGAATCCTTGGGAGCTTTTGTGATATGGTTGAGTGACGGCCCGGGTAAGATAGTGGTTGAAGAATGGAGGGACACTTACGGGCCAGAAGCTACATACGACCAGTTGGAAGTATTAGCTTGTTATACTTTTGGGAAAATGGTGACAGTAGATCACTGGACTCTGTTTCAGAGAAGAACGCAGAAACCAAAGGAATCTGCTAAAATTTTTGGGCTAGAATTGCAGCGATTATTGCGGCAGGCTAGGCCAGAATGGAGTAGGGATGCTGAATATTACATAGAATCCCTATTTGTAAGATTTATTAGTGGATTGAGTGATCCTGAACATGCTAAAGTTTGTGGTAGAGCTTGGGAAGCTGGGTCTTCCTTAGCAGATTTGTTCATGGCGATTGATCAACATGACAAAAAGAAGATACTGTTGGCTGGTATGATACCCGCTAATAGGGGGCAGCGCGTCTCTGGAATTGAACATTCCTTAGATGGAGACGATTCTTCCGCGGAAGAATCTGAAGGGGAGGAGAGAGTAGACGCCCTTAAATTCAAGGGTCGACAGAAAACTAACTCAACCCCAGCTTCCGGGAAACTTCCTAGTAACAAAGGTTATTCGGAAACCACCCGGAAACCCGACATTCGGGAGCCTCAGACTGTACCCAGTCAGAAAACCCAGACCCCGGAGACGACCACTCCGGATAAAACAAATGCGTCAGGAAACTCATTAAATACCTTAATGGAGTCCATGATTAAACGCATGAACGAGGTGTTTGATAATCAAACCAGGCGCCGCCCTAGGGTCGATCGTAACACTGTCCAGTGTTACAGATGTCAAGTCAAAGGGCACTTTGCATCTGAATGCAAAGCCGAGAAACCTGTTTTAAGAAGTGAGGTTTCGGGAAATTAGAGGGGGTTACCGGGGATGGCAGGACGGTAACCCCTGAGGAAATATGTCAGATTATCACCGACGTTGGCGGTGAAGATTCATTAGCAGTGAATGCGTCCAGCAAGAAGGGAGATGGGACCGTACATCCCGGAAACCATGAGGCTGGGGAGACTGGTACAACAGGCGCCCAGGGGTGCGCGTATGGGAAACCTAGTGCCAGTTTAGAGGAGTCAATAACCAAAGAGTTGGTTAAGGTTGGAGGAACCAGGCTCCCCCCGGGCCATCCTTGTCTGGAACACCTGAAAGGATGTGGATTCGACCTGGGCACTGATAGTGACCTTCACCGGTTTACTAGGAATCCCTCAGTAACTGATGGGAAGAGGTGGTACGTTTCCTGTTCTGTACAAGGAAAGACTGGGGAGTTTCTTATGGATACTGGAGCTAGCCACTCCATGGTCTCTAAGAGATTCATCAGCTTATTGCCGAATATGTGTGAGAACCTCACAATGAGGGTAAACGCATGTACGGCCGATGGTACCAGAATGAGGACATTTGGACGGACTTTTCTGATAATCTCTGTGGCCGGGAAAGAATTTGTTTGGGCCCCGACCATAGCTGAGATTGAAGATGATGGTATTCTTGGTTTGGATTTTGCGGCGCTTTTCGGTGCGACTTTGAATCCGAAAAGTGGGAAGTTGAAAATTGAATACCCGTATGATATGACCATACTCTGTAAGTTGAGAGTGATAAGTAGTGTCGCTAGTGTGGCACAGACTGTGAAGATTCCCCCGGGAATGACCTGTGACGTGTTAGTCAGTTCAGGGAGGCTAATCCAGAAAGGATTAGCGGTAATCGAGCCGGATATGGCTGTATTATCCCGGAAGGGATTGGAATCTGCGGATACCCTAGTAGGGAATTCCAGATGGACAGTGACACCCATTTCCAACCCCGGAAACTCCACAGTATATCTTGAGAAAGGCACTGAAGTTGGGAAAGTGATACTTGCGGAGGCAGTCACCGGTAGCCACCAAGACCTGAGGTTAGAAGAAGGAGGGGAAGAGGAATTGCATGAAGAGTTAACTAAGTTGTTAACAGGATCGTCCATAACGGATGAGAATGATCAGGTAGCCCTAAAAACTATGCTGAAGAGATGCAGGCAAGCTTTTGCAGCCCCAGGGGAACCCCTGGGGAGAACCCATAAGGTATTGCATGAAATTAAAACCGGGGATAACCCCGCTTTTAAGATTCCTTATAGGAGATTACCCCTCAAGAAGAAGATTGTAGCTGAGGAAGAGATAGCGAAAATGCTGAAGGATAATGTTATTGTTCCCAGCATGAGCCCTTGGTCCTCCCCTGTGTGTATGGTAACCAAGAAGGACGGTAGCATACGGTTCTGTATTGATTACCGGAAACTGAATGGGTTGACTAAGAAGAACTCCTATCCTCTTCCTAGGATAGATGAGACGATTGATTCCCTGGGAGGGAATGAATGGTTTTGTACCCTGGATTTACAGTCCGGGTATTGGCAAGTAGGCATGAAGCTTGAAGATATGGAGAAAACCGCGTTTTCTAGCCATATTGGGTTGTTTGAATATAAGGTAATGCCGTTCGGGTTATGTAACGCGCCGGCCACCTTTGAAGCCATGATGGAGACGCTGCTAAGTGATTTATTATGGCGGAAATGTCTAGTTTACCTGGATGACGTAATTGTGTTTGGAAAGACCTTTGCGGATTGTTTAAGTAATTTAGAGGAAGTCTTAAACCGAATCATGTCTAACGGTCTCAAATTGAAACCAAAGAAATGCAATCTGTTTAAGAAGGATATTAACTACCTAGGGCGGATTATTTCCACCGAGGGTGTTAAGGCGGATCCGGAAAAGATCAGGAGTGTAACTGAATGGGAAGTCCCCAAGGGTCCTAAAGATGTGCGATCCTTTCTAGGATTCTGCTCATACTATAGGGATTTCCTGCCGGGGTATTCCCGGGTAGCCTATCCGATCCAGTGTTTGTCACACTGGACACCCGGAAGTAGGAAGGAGGAGTTCCCATGGGGGAGGGAACAGGACACAGCTTTCTTAGCAATAAAAAAGTTGTTTGTAGAGACCCCGGTGTTAAAGTATCCTACCCCGGATGGTCACTTTGTATTGGATACCGATGCTAGCAATGAGAGTATTGGGGCCGCCCTCAGTCAAGTCCAAGGCGGAGTGGAGGTTCCCATTGCCTTTGCTAGTAATACTATGAGTAAGACCCAGCGTAATTACTGTACCACTAAAAGGGAATTGTTGGCTGTGATAGTATATACTAAAAAGTTCAAACATTTCCTTTGGGGGTCCGATTTTACGCTAAGAACAGATCATTCCTCTTTGAGATGGTTATTGAATTTCAAAGATGCGGAAGGAATGATTGGACGTTGGCTAGCACACCTTTCCGAGTTCGGTTTGGAGCAAAGTCAGATCCAGCATAGAGCTGGGGTAAAGCATGTAAATGCTGATGCACTTTCCCGACGTCCTATCAGGAAGTGCGAAAACACCAACTGTGATGACTGTGGTCAGCATGAAGCTGTCATAGCCGGAGCAAGGATTCCCTTTGAGATCAAGGGAACTGGGGTTCTGGAGTGGTCCATGGGAACCATCCGGAAATTCCAGGAAAAGGATCCTAACCTTAGCCGGTTGTTGGTATTGTTACCTAGGAAGATACGGCCCCCGCGGCCTGAGATTTCCCTGGAGAATCGGGAAATGAGACGACTAATAGCTCAATGGGCAGAGCTAGAGGTCCAGAGCGGAATCATCTACCGGTGGAAGATTAATTCATCCGGTAGGAGAGTCCGGCAAGTGGTAATACCTTCCGGTATGAGGAGGGATGTGATGTATTATTGCCATGGACACCTGACCAGTGGACATTTCGGAAAAAAGCGTTCCCTGGAACGTCTGAAAAGGAGATATTACTGGCCAGGGATGAGTAGTGATCTATTAAGATGGATTGCTACTTGCCCGGATTGTTGTAAAAACAAACCTGGGCCTGGGATGGGTAAAATGCCTTTGTCCCAGGAGTTGTTTGGTGTAAGATTTGCGCGAGTCGCCATAGACATTATCAGTGGGTTTAAAACTACCCCTGATGGTAATACTTGTATGATGGTCGTCACTGACTATTATACTAAGTATACGAGAGTGTTTCCATTAGCGGATCACAAAGCAGCAACCTGTGCAAAAGCTTTTGTTACAGGTTGGGTATTGCATCTTGGGGTTCCCCTAATGATGCATAGTGACCAAGGTCGGGAATTTGAATCTGATCTTTGGCAGGAAATGTGTCACCGACTGGCGATTTGTAAAACGAGAACAAATCCCTATCGACCACAAAGTGATGGAATGGTTGAGAGATTCAATCGTACATTGATTCAGGTTTTGAAATCCCTGGTGAATGATAGAATGGATGACTGGGATGAGCAGTGTGATTATGTATGCCATGCATATAATAGCACTGTCCATTCTAGTACTTCCTGTTCCCAGAATCTATTAGTTTTCGGGGAAGATTTGATAATGCCCGCGGATCTGGTATTCGGGGTGGTTGGAATGAACCCGGAAACCCCCTGCCATGTGATGTTTGTGGAGTCATTAAGAGATCAATTCAAATATGCTTATGAATTGGTGAGAACTGAACTGCAGAAGAATGCTACCTGGCAGAAGACCGGCTATGATCTAGGCCTTAAGCCGCGACGATTCAAAGTTGGTGATCAGGTAGTAAGATTACATGAGCCGTTATCGACTCTGAAACTTGCTAGTAATTGGGACGGCCCCTTTGTGGTTACCCGCATAGTAAGTGACAGTACTGTAGTGATACGTTCATTACAAGGAAAGATGTATAAATCTAATGTAGCTCGACTAAGAGAGTGGAAGGGGAGAGATTTGTCCCTGGACTCGTATGAGTTGGAAGTTGATACTTTGATAGAGGAAAGTGAACAGCGGAAATTAGTGAAGGAACCTCCCCGGAAACGCGGGAGGCCGCGGAAGGAGGTTTCCCGGAAACTAATGGTGCAGAAGTCCGTCATCCCAAAAAGATCCGGGAAGAAGGCGGCTAATAAAGTCTCGCTGGCTGAAGGGAAAAGGACCCGGAAGAGTGTGGTTAAGGCTAAATCCATTCTGGAAAAAGCGTGTCCTAGAACCAGGTCTAATGTTATGCCTAAAAACATAAGACGCAGTCCCCGGTTACTAGCCAGGGACGGTATAACCTAAGCCGGTACACAACGAGTGTAGTGTCCTGTAATCTTGTTTAATATTTAAATGTTGTAATCAGTTATGTGTGGAAGTAAGTACGGTCGGAATGATCGTGATAGTCCCCCTGTCAAGGATCCCATGGGTGATGGACGGATAATCCGGTGAATGTGCTTTATTATGCCATTCATATATATTTCATTGATACTCTCGACGAGTTGACAGAGCGTAAGGATTAACACGTGGAATAAGGGTACCTGTTTACAATTAAAACGCGCGGTGACCTGGTTCCAAGGAACTGGGTCACGGGACGCGCGGGGTTGCGCATGCGCGGTGGCGCGCCTTATATAAGGCCCGCGGAGCGGCGGGAATCGCCAGTTGGGGTTGAGAGGCGGTCCAGAGCAGACGTGAGAGCTCAGACACGACCATTGTCGCTGTGGGGAGGTGGATCCCCTATAAATCCATCAACAAACACTTTTCTTGAGTGTGAAACAAAAACATGTCCTCCGAGACAGACCACCAACAGGTGGACCCTCTTCAAGAGGGCGACTCCGCTAGCGGAGGAAATGAGGTTGTTAATCAACCTGACCTCGTGGACCAGGAATCTCTGGATTTCCTGGGACAAGGGGAGATAATGGACGTCGACGCTGACTCTCAGTCACCGCTTCGCCCTGCTAATGTCGCCGCCAATTACTTGGAAGGTCTAGACATTGAGGCCATCAGCCCTGCTGACGGTCGCGCTGATACCGGTGAAGCTGAGTATCAGGATCAGGGTCTATTGTACCATGGAAAACCGCCGGCGGACGTTGAAAAACCCCGCCCGGCCGTACCAACCCTGGGAGGCTTCATGTCCAATTACGATGGACGTGAAGTAGAACTGCACGAGGACGTGCTAACGCTCACGGCGGAGGGAGCTCCCCGCCGGATTGACCCGCTCACGAGCCAGGCCATATTGCTCTTCCTGTTAGTGGAGGAGCAGGAGGAGATGCCCCCGGACTGGTTTGTGTACTGGGAGGCACTCCAGAAAGGACTACGCGTATGCTACTGCTTACGACGAGCCGTCTTCGATTTGCATATCGCGGACATAGACCGGTTAATGCCCGCACTCCCAATTCTGTCTTTGGACCCGAATTGTGGAGTTGCCGGGATGATGTTGACTGGTGTCAACAGATACCGGGCACGAATCGGGAAACTCCGAGAGCCGAAAACCCGGAAAGAGTACGAGATTGCTGCCGCTAATACGCAGGGGGTAGTTTCGTATGTCCTGGATGTAGCCACTATTGAAGACTACATGGATTCTCACAACGTCAAACGAGATATTGCCATATCATGTTTGGTTGATGAGGCGGTTCGTACAGTACGAACCAGATCTTCCAGTGCGGAGGAGAAGGCGCGAATAAAAGCGCTGAAAGCCACACCTAGGGGGCGCGGCAGTAAAGGTGAGAGGGGGGCCTCAAACCGGTCAAGCTCGGCCGACAGCAACCAGTCGGACGAGTTTGTCCAGGAGAGAGGACGTCAGGCTCGCCGGAACGAGAAGGCAAGATTAGCTAACTTGCCGGACTCTGTATTAGCAGAGGGATTACCGGAACAACCTTCCGGAGGACAGCCCGTTATTCCCGGGGCTGAGGAGGTAACGGATGAGGCGATGGACATAAACGAAGCCAATACTCCGGAACCCTCCAACACCAACACCACCACCACCACCCCGGCCCTTGTGGCAGATATGACCGCCGCCGCGGGAGCAGCGGCCGCCGTGGCGGCTGCGCTGGTATTTAATCCAGCACGTCTCAGCCCTCTCCGTAGTCCGGCTCATTCGGATCCGGAAGAGGGAGAGGTTCCGGCTAACGCTGAGGAACCAGGAAATGCCCCAGAGGACCCCATCCCGCCTAATGACGTGATGAGGCGAGTCTGGCAGAACGCGAACAATAAGTTCCGCGTGTTTATTCCCAATTCATGGGAACAGTGTCCGATTGGTCCTACCAATTTCGGATGTCCACTTGCGACCAACTGTAAAGGTCAAAGTGACGATGAGGATTGGATCCGGAATACCCCCCGGGACCGTCCTCCGTCTGCTTTTTATCAGCAGTGGCTAGATCAACTCAGGATCCTGCCGGACACTTACTACAGTAAGGAGCAGAAGGAAAAACTTCTTTTTGCGATTAACCGCTGGTATAGCCAGCGGGAAAGGAATTGGTGCCCATTCGCTACATGTGTAAACACGATTGGCACAGACAGAACCGTGTTTGTAACAAAGCAACGGTTTCTGCGTCACCTCTGTGAAAATCACATGCACCACTGTGTGGTGTACCACTGTGATATCACAGTAGGTAGGGAATCCCAACTGTGTAACGGGTGTTTAGAACCCCGGAGAGGTGAGCTCATGCGCCACATGAAGGATTGCCATAACATGGGAATCAGTGTAGCTCGCAATCGTGTGAATGCGCTACATGACGCCGTATGTGACCAGTACAAGTCACTCACGGAGGAACAAAAGGCTAAGATCCGGCCGGCAACTCCCTTCTACTGCGAGGTCGCAGATGGGAAGTTCAAAGCCAGGATTGCCAGAGTGGACGGACGACATAAGTTCGCCATGAATGACGAGGAGTATACGGTGTTATGCACTACCCGTACTTCCCGCAGAGGTGGCGGTAGTTTCCGTCAGCCGGAAACCCGGGGTAGTTCCCGGGGGAAGAGCCGGTCCGCCCGCGACCGCTCTCGATCTCCTGCGGTCTCACCTGGACCAAAACGGAGACATGCCGGATCCAATTTAGAGGATCTCGATAATTCCTACTATGGGATTTATCATGCCCCGGAAGGTCGCGACTATTATCGCGAGTATCCAGACCCGCTGTTTACAGACCGGAAAGATCGGAAACGTGATTCCGGTGGTCAAGCGGCGGCGACTAACATGGATTACCGTTCCAGACGTCTGAGCAGTTCAGACAGTGCCACCAGTCAACCTGACTATGGAGGTGCCCGGCCTAAAGAACCGGCTACCAGAACAAAGGCTTCCCTGCCTTTGACGTACCATCTGGGGACAACTGCAAAGCTAACCCCCAGGGACGTCCGGTCGCCCACTACCCCAACTCGGGACATGCAGGGCTTGACCGTGAAAACGGAACCAAAATCACTAATCTCAGTGGTGACGCCTCGGGGCATAACTGTCCCGAAGGCTGCAGCGGTTGCGAAAGCGCCGCAAGCGGATGTTAAACCCGTGATTCCTGTAACCCAGGAGCCGGTTGTCATCCAGCCAGTCGCGGGCACCTCCCGCACTGAAACTACCGGTGGCGTAAAGTTAAAATACGTCCCGATAGTCAACTACTTCTCTAGGGAAGAGAAGGCGAGCTGCGAAGTGGGACAGAGAATTGTAACAGAATTCCAGGAGTCCCAACGCGAGCTGGCGGTGGAATATAACACCAAGATGTTAGGCCTGTTCACGCATGGCCTAAAGATTGCCCATCGGGAGGAGAAAGCATTGGTCGCTGTCGGCAATGCTGACTACTTGGCTAAAAAGTCAAGGGAGGCTGCTTCAGGCCAAAAGACCGCTGAGGCCGCCGCAGGGTTCGTTCAGCAAGAGAACGAGAAGTTAACCAAACGGTTACAGGACATGAACGTAAAATTTTACGGGGTGTTCGGCGTGACTATCGATACCTGGGATGGCACCACTGAGCACGCGCTTGCTTTAATGAGGGCAAGAGATGAACCTTTAGGTTAAAAAGACTTATAAAAGGTTCAGAGTCTATTTCTAATTCTTTTAGGAATAGAAGAGGGAAATATAATAGTTTCCGGATAGATTAATTGTTGTTTCATTTAATCTGACGTCATAAATTGTTTATGACGGGGTATCCCTTTTTGAGGGGAGGGGCATCTTTTTAGAGGCATATGGATCAACCCGGGGGGAACCTTCCGTGGAAGCTCTGGACTTACCTAACTACTCAACTCTCAACTATAGCCTACCGATGGGGAATCAGGACTCCACCGGGAAGCTACCAACCTAACGTCCCTAAAACTAACTTTTGGGATACGTTACCATGATGTGTTCCTGATACTATTATGCTGAGTTATAAACTGTTCCCGTCCAAAGGATTACGTGTCAAACAGACAATGTTTGTGGTTCCAGATCTACTTATATATTTCATGAACATTCCTGGAGCTAGGATTACGTGTTAAACGGACAGTACTCGTGGTTTCCAGCCGGATTATAGTTTTATATGTCATGAACTTTACTGGAGCGAGGACGGGATACTTATCGAGCTGTATACATATGAACTTACCTTCGGGTGATATTTATCCAAGAAACAGTATTAAGAAGAGGAGAGCACCTCACTCATTCGTCTATTAGAAGCGGAGAGCACCTTGACCACAACTAGATCACCAGTAAGCTATATTTAATTGTAAGGGTTTCCGGGTACACTGCCAGGTTACTCATTAAAACGTTTTTAATATATAAAATATATCATTATTATGTGATACATATCACCTCAGGTGTTCCAATAAGGTATTCTCATATTTACCTAATGAATCGGGTTTCATAATATGCTACATATGAAGATTGTATGATCTGATAAGCTAGGAAACGTGGCTACCCGTAATGTTTATATGAAGTCGTTAAGACTATGTGTATATACTAAATATACCGCCAGGTATTGTCGTGTGTGTTGACTCTGTTGTATGTTGCGAGAGATATTAATACTCCGGTTATATAATCGGATTACCCGGCTTAAAACAAAGGCTGTGGTTACTGTTATTCATTGTGTGAATGTTTTCATTAAATCACAAATCAATGTAAGACGCTGGTGGTTGTGAGTCCTTATCAGGACTGGTTTTTAATAACCTTTCTGTTCAACTTAAATATATACACACCCCACGCGCATTTTTTTAAAACCGAGTAAGGAAACTTCATAAGGAAGTCATATCGAAATGTGTCAAGCCGTTCGATTGTATGTATGATATTATATTCACATGTCATTAATAATCATCCATTATGGTTGCTATTACAGTGTAATGCCATATTTATATTGAGTTTTATGATCTCGCTTGTGTAGTATGTCGTAATAATATGTTTACGCCCCTAGTTACTGTATAGACAATAACTATAAAGTCGTTGTTCTAAAAGGTTTTCTATGTACTAGGAAAACAGTATATATATTCGTTACCACCTAGTTTTGTCTAGGGGGGGTAGTGTAGGGGCATGATATTACATATTAATCTCATACACGGTATTTCCGGGTAACGTCTGTTTACTCGGCTTCTCCACCTGGAGCTAGTGCACACAGTTCCCGGGAGAGGGCGCAGGTCCTCTTCAGGTGACCGTGTGCCGCTCTCAGGTGGGCGGCCGACCCACCCACCTGGCCACGTGACCTAAGAGCCGGTGTTATATAAGACCCATGTGTTTACCTGGAACGACAGTCAGTGCAGGCCCGACTGACGAGAGACTTCACATGTCCAACCGTGCGGACAGAGTTGTATGCTAAGAGTTGTATACTGACCGTTTCCTCTATTTATAGAGAAACCTGATCTACCTGTGTGTATTCATTCTACACTGATCGTTCCCTAGTAAAGGAACTAGAGTTGTTATTCTTGTGAATAAAGATAGATATATTCTCGCACCTGGAAACTGCCGTGATCGTTGTTCTTTAACCTAGAGTTAATTACGAACCACCACACCTACATCAAAATCAAGCTTAAATTGGTAACCAAATGTGACCCGTTTTAACTAAATGGGTCGGAAGTCGCACATTAACAATGTTGCAATATTGCAATATTCGCGTACAGCTCATCTAGAGCTTTCATTTAATATGTGATATGTAGTATATTGTCCAGTTTTGACCTTTTGTCAATATTTTTGATACATTTTTGTTGAATTAAATGGAATTTAATTAAAATGAGATAATTGACATTTAAATTAGATGTTTACTATACTAGTCAATACAATTATAAATCCTATGGCCATCATTTCGGGAATAATGGGAGTCGAAATCATGATTGTACTTTATTATTCCATAAGATAACTATTCATATGTTAGAAAAATGTCAAAAACTCATTTTTCAAAAATTTAATCTTTTCCATCCTATAATACTTGAAGAGGCCATATCTAGTGTGACTTCCGACCCATTTCGTTAAAACGGGTCACAAATTATTGAAATAAGTCTGTCAGAATAGTTGATGATTTTGGAAAAACGAGAAGGGACCAAAGTATATTTTCAGGTAAAGGAATATGAGCTTGCCCCATATATAAGCGAGGTAAATTTGCCAGTTAATACTTGTCTAAGCTGGGCTTATACATCGGGCAATATGGTAGGTTAGAGTGCCCATGAGTTGATCACCTTGGCCTGTTTATCCCTGTGAGCTATTTTGGAACCTATTTCGTGGTATGCTAGCTAGTCTGCAAGAGTAAAAATGTATGTGATATTTGCTATTTCTAAACCATAACAAAATGTTTGACCGCCATGACTAGCTTTATTCTCTTGTGTCAGGTTCATCCAAGAGTCACCAAGGTGGTTGTATGTCAAGAACCGACATGAGCAGGCGGATGCCGTTGTCAAGAAGATAGCGAAGATTAATGGTGTTAATAGTCTGCCAGAGAAACTTGATGTTGAAGTAACAGTAAGTTATAGTAAAAAACCAGAAGTGATCAGATGTAATGGAAATGTAAACCTAGGTCATACTCTAAAAAGCTGACTTCAGAATACCATACCAAATTAATTAGTGTTTGGATCACAACAAAAGAAAATTAATATGCTTCCCTTACAACTTTTGTACAGGTGGTAGCATATCTCAGATGGTGGTCTATGGTTGTATTTTCTCAAATAAAGCTGTATGTATATATATATATATATATATATATATATATATATATATATGTATATATATATGTATATGTGTGTACCCGTTTCAGAAGAGAAGTATATACTCAGGGTTTCAGCTAATTATAGATGGAGGTCAATTTTAGTCACCCTAGTTGAGATACAAACTTTAATTTGCTTCAAATTTAAAAAATAAACACAAATGCCAACTACATTGATACCACTCTGATGTATTTGGGAGAAACTTATGAAAAGACCTTGCCTTTTTCAAGACGGCTAAGGCAGACGGGATGTACATGGATATTCTCCGTAGTCAGAAATTGCGAAACTTTACAATCATCATATGCTTTGGCTGGTGAGTAGACTTTGGACCTTTAAGGTCTTATCTTCCTTAAATCCTTTTGGTTGTCATGATGCATGAATGCAGCTGGTGAGTGACTCCCCAGGGCTGCATCCATCCATCATGGCAAACCTCTGGGAGTGTATCATTTGTGTAGGGTTGGCATGATGCGTGAATGCAGCACTGACTGAAATACTACATATAAAAGTCAAATTTTCTTAACCCATTGTTCAAACAGGGATATTCCAGCAACCCGTTCCTGTTAACCCTTTGAGGACGGCATGATGCTTTAATGCATCATGCCCTTGGTTGTCATGATGCATGAGTGCAGCCCTGGCAAGTAACTCACCAGTACTGCATTCATGCATCATACCAACCTCATAGGGTTGAGACACTCCCAAAGAGTTAGCATGATGCACCAATGCAGACCCCGAGGTGCCAAAAATGTTTTAGCAGCATGCTGTCCTTAATGGGTTAAAGGATGATACCTGCCAAACTCCATGACCATCTTTGAATGTTTCTAAATGAAGGTTATGGTGCATCCAAAATAAGCGACATTGCTCAATGTGAAATCTAATTTTTTTCCAGGATGGCAACCTCAATGGTATATTACTTCCTTGCACTCTATGCAGTTGAATTCAGTGGAGATATGTACATTAACTTTATGTTAGGGGGAGCTGCAGAGCTGGCTGCATCAATCTTTGGGACATGTATCGTGATCTACTTTGGTAGACGGACTATTTTTGGTACTGCATTGGCTGTAGTTGGAACAATTTTACTCTGCATAATGCTGGTGCCAAAGGGTAAGACTTTTTTCAGAACATCATCACAAGCATCGATCAACAATAAATTCATATATTATAATTCATGTAACAATAAGTCTTCTCTATAGATAGAGCTGGAAGCATGAATGTGTCAGAGATTATTCACTAAAGGTAGGCATTTCAACCCTTTAAACTATGATCTATGGCGGGAAAACCCCAAGAAGATTGTAATTTTTCCTTTGGTCAATATAGACAGCACTATCAGTTTTGGATTCCCGGCATTCTGTGAATTCAAATGCATGCAATTTTTCCATTTATTTGTGACATTTCATAGCCAGTGATATGTCTAGGTCTACAGTAGAGATCCGATAATCTTTAGAATTATGGTACATTGCACAACCTTGTTCTGTACCATAATCTTGGTACAACCGCTTTGCCCACTGGACCATGACCCCTGCTCATGCAGGTAAATGGGCCAATCACAGCCCAGTACTCATGTACCTTACCTGTGATCTGGTGGTTATTGCACAAGTGGTGCCTGCACCATTTTGAATTCCCTCGGGAGTGTGAAATACGGCCAGAGTGTGCAATCCGTCCGAAGGTTATTCAATGCCTTACTCACTCCCATTGCTTTAGCCTTAACAGTCATTTTTCACCATGAAATAAATCCTTGTATCTGAAGGTAGTGTATGTGTGCTTTTTCAGATCTATCATGGATTAACGTTGTGCTGGCTATGTCGGGGCGTTTCTTCTTGGAAATAAACATCATTGCCAGAGCAACCTTTGTGGCAGAAGTGTTCCCAACCAGTGTGAGAAATGTTGGATGGTCAATTGGAGGGGCCGTATCACGCATTGGTGGAATTATATCACCGTATATCGGCTCACTGGTGAGATTTTCATTCGGGGAATATCAGTAGCTTAACCTATTGTTATACAAAGCATTAATTTGAAATATGATTGATACAAATAAATAGACTTGCACATTATTTGTAATTTTACTTTAATGAATGCTTCTTGGGCAAGAATTCCCAGTAAACAAAAAGAAACAATGAAAGTATTTAAATCAGACCAACAAAAGAAGTTTTTTTGACTTTGCGCACCAAATTTCCGGAAATTTTCTTGGAAAAAAAAAGTTGTCTAATGATTTTGCTCACCCCATTTTTTTTTTTAATTAAGAATTTTCAGTTTTCAATTCAAACTTTTGTTGGAGACTTGGTAAATAAAAGAAGTTGCTGGCTTAAGTGTGTATTCCACTAACGTTGGTTAGTCGAAAATTTGTCAAAAGTCTATAATGTTGCACTTATGGGCCAACTGACGAAATCACAGCCGTGTCAGTGGAATACTGCCTTTACTAGGCTCATGAAGACACTGAACCGCTAAACATTCCCTTTGCAAAAACATGCAGGACAGTGGCAATATCCTTCTAAAATGCCACCAGTCCAGCAGATTTGCAAATGTAGCAGGACCGAATGCCCAGTCGCATGTTGGGCTTTTCCGAACTAGAAGAATTCAGTTGGGCTTCTAAAGCTGAAATATGTGTGTCAATATACTGTGTAAAAACTATATATCTACCCTTATTTGGCCATAAATGAAATGGGCAATACCTTTTTATACTTGATATGCATAGCCGTCAGATATGTGGCTATCCTGTCCTCGAAAAATATTATTTTCCCCTCCTACAACCCATAATATTAGCTGTAAAACCGAGAAATCCAAGTAAAAAACGATGGCCTTACTAAAAGAGTGATCATTTTTATCAACAGGGGTGAGGGGCAAAACCATTTGGACACCTTGACCAGGGGGAGAGGGATGTTAATAATTTGGACCCCTCTTGTGGAGGGGGCCAAAAAATTTAAGCTGTTTTGGGCCAAAAAGCTAGCGTGTTACCAGGGCTTCAAAGGGCTTAAGTGCATGCTGATTTTCGACCAGTTAGGAGGGGGGGGGGTAAAAGTTTCCGACCCATTGACTGGGGGACCCCCCCCCCCCGCTGTTGTTAAAAATGAACACTCCCTGACTGTACTGCCCTTTCAGCTTGCAGTTAGCATCTACCTGCCTTTCACCATGCTGGGCACGTTCTGTGCAAGCGCCGGCTTCCTCCAGTTCCTGCTGCCTGAAACCAAGAACAAGAAGATGTGCCAGACCGTAGCTGAGGTCGACGAGCTCTACCAGTCAGTATAACATTATCAAAGAGTACATCATAAAGAAGCCCACTCATGGGCATTCAACATTAGTTTTCTTCCAAATTCCCACTCACAAACTGCTTATTTCACCTTTGTCTTTTAACATAAGATGGTGCCCAAGCACATACAAGGTGCAGTGAAGCCATGCTTTGTGGATGAGGTACTGCCACTGTCATACCTTCTGGTATATGGCAGAGTCTCACCAAATCAACACAAGTCTATTACCGGCTGCAGTCTATGATCGGCATAAATAAATGACCGTCACAAACTATTTCATTTTGAAATAATCTATAACTGAATTACCAGAACAACTGCTTTGTTGGATGGTCATAGACATTACCACCCCACATCTGAAAGGGGAACTAAATCGGGGAATTAAAAAAGAAGGCATGTATTGCGGTAGCTACCTGGGTGTCTATATCATTATATAAAACAAGAGAATTAGCATCATAAAGTCTTGGTACTACAGTGGCCCATGGCCAGGAGGGTCAAAAAGTGAAATTCCTGCTCAGAAATAAAAATTCACTTTTCAATATGAGAATTCATTTTTCAAAATGAAAATTGAAATGAAAATTCACTTTTAAGATGGTGCTTCTGCTGATGCTCAAGCACATACAAGGTAAAACTGAAGCCATGCTTTGTGGATGGGGTGCTGCCCCCGTCATATATATGGCCGGTCATAGACTTTCACCTCGTATTGATTTTGTTAGACACGGTCCTATAAACACTTACACCAACCAGCCCATCACACTACTCTGTATGTAAAGGCCTGTGGTCTACATTTATATTTTCCTTTCCAGGTACAACTTCCCAAGGTCAAACTGCTGCTCAAAGTCAACTGAGAGAAGGAGGAAAGTGGATGAGAGAGGAGACCACGTTCTGATGGATCCTGGAGCAAAGGATGGCGCCGTCTGAGGATTACCTCTCTGTATGCATCTTTAACCCTTTAAGGACGGATGTCGCTAAAAGATGACATTTGTGGTCATGATGGGGCTGCATTGGTGTATCATGTCGACCCTTTGGGAGTGTCACAACCCCGTAGGGTCAGCATGATGCTTGAGTGCAGCACTGGCAAGTTACTCACCAAGGCTGCATTTATGCATCATGATGACCAAGGCATGATGTATTAAGGCATCATGCCATACTTAAAGGGTTAACCAGTGGCGGCATATGTATCATGATTTTTGCAACTGGCAGATTATGCTGAGAATATATATGGAAAGTGATGGTCACGGCTGTGTCTCACCAGATCGGGCCAATGTGAACGGGTTTGACTGGGTGACCTTTCAGGGCAGATGAAGATATAAATAATCTGAAAATGGTTAATGGATTTTAAAACACTTTAAATTAGTAATTAGTAGCCCATTTATACCTTCATCTGCTCTAGATAAAACATTTTCTATCAAGTCAAAGACTATAGCATTGTCCTGACTTCGTGAGACACAGTTAGAAGTGAAGAAATGCATCCATGTCGAAGTGAAGGAATTCATCCAGAGACCAGGGATGCTCTTTTCTCTCTATAATTACATGGTAATATGATATATAAGATTTGCACAACGTTACCTCACTAAAAAAAACATGAATCTCAGGTAAATTTGACCTGTATAGCACATTCTGTTATTGCTGAAAATGAATAATAAACCACACACTGGTTGCGAAAGCACAGATTAGATCACAATCATTGACTCACTAGTGACACCTGGTATTAGGATCTAATATATTACCAATAGGCTTACATAGGCATTTAGAGCAGTGCCACTTGTGCCAATACTATAGGTAGCATCTGTTCCATAAGAATAAGCTCGATTCAATCGAGTGGTTGTTTAAATTAAGGTTTTACTTATTAAGAGAAAAACAGATTTTTCTAGGCGAAATTTCCCCTCCTCCTTGAACTAGAGTAACAAACCGGCTTTTTTTTTGCTAAAAAGGAGCCTAATATCCTAACCCCCCCCCCCACAAGAGAGGTCAGCATTTTCATGCCCCCAACCCAGTAGGGATCAAAAACTTCATGCCCCCCCTCAAAATCCACACCCCCCTGTAACTAATAAATGAACACTTCCGTAACATGTAGATATGTTTAACCTTGATTTGCATGTATATTTGTACTCATGATGACCCACAAAATTTATTCAGCAATGTAGATGCACTGGTGTTGATATACTCACTATTAGGTATGATCTTCAATTACTACCGTAAAACTTCGGTTATAAGCCGAATGTGAGTTTGGGTGTAAAAATTCAGCTTACAACAAAAGTGCTTGAAATTTGTTTTCATTATGCTCCTACATTATTAAATCAGGCCTATAAGCTGAATGGGAGTTTGGGGCTTAAAATTCAGCTTATAGCAAATTAAAACACCAAATAAAATTTGGCTTATAACCAAGGTTTTATGGTACTCTTATTGTATAAATACATATATTGCAATTCTCATGAACTTGAACATTGAACTTTGTCTCAAAAGGGGCCCAAAGTGGCATGGCCACCAGATCGACTGGTACTGACCTTTTAACCCCCACCCCTTGTATTAAACCGAACTATAGAAAAAGTCCAAACTGAAACTGATTGAATTGCTAACGCTTAAGCTAATGTAATGATTCTAATTTTTGTATTGTTTTGTATTTTTACACCATTACTCGTCACAGCATCAAAGATGACATATTATAAATCAATAGGTTGGTGGCACAGACCTCCTGTGGAGTTAGAGAAAACAACTGTTGAGATCTGAACAACTTGAGTTCTATATGCATTTGTAGAAGGTATTTATCATTATGCTTAAATACTGTATCTAAACTGTATAACTACATAAAGTGGAGCTCATATTCACACTGACAATATGTTGCTTTACACACTATTACACCCTGTTGAGTTCATATATATAAAATCAAGAATTATACAAGTATTGTGAATTTTACAAGTATTGTACCAATGATAAAGGCAGCTATGATGGTCCTCCTGTTAACCTGTATGTTAATAGTTTTGAGATAGTCATACTTGCATTGATAGATGAGTCTGTAAACAACATCATACAATCAATTGTGATGATAACAGCTGTCATATTGATCTCATTGTTTGAATACATGTATTGTATTTCAGAAGATCACTTGGTGAAATAAAATACTTTATAGATTCAAAAAACTGTATTAAAGAAAGAAATTAGCATTGCTCTGTTTAAAAAAAGAAAAGGTGAGGTCTAAAGAAATACTATAGCACTAAATATACAACCTGGACATAGTAGTACATGTATACACTTTCTCTATGTTTTACTATAGCCATGGAAGAAGCAAGTCCTGATAAGAGATGAAACATGGTCATATGCAGTTTTTTTGGTGATTTTTCTGAATTTCAAGCTCAATTCTAGTGACCTTGACCTTGGAAGATATCAAAGAAATAGTGGGGTTTTTAAAAAGAATTTTTTCAAAAATCCAAGATGGCCACCAAGTTGTATCTACGGACCGGATGGGACAATATTTCACAATGCGGACATCAATTTATTTCCAATAGACATATTTAGGATTACAAAAATGTAGGTTAGAAAAATAGATCATGGGGGTGCATGGGAAGCACCCGTTCCTACTAGACTAACTAAGGCCAAAAAAAAAAAGGTGTGTTTCAGGTTACATGGTCTGAAAATCTAGGGTAGGTAGGTGGGATTTTTTTGATTTTTTTGATTTTTTTGATTTTTTGTTTTTTTACTTTAGCCTGAAAAGGTCCCAGAAATCGACTCACGAACTACAATGCTGACTCGCCGACGACGGCCTCGACTCGTGAACTATCAGATCGACCCTTAAATAGCCCCAAAATGACCCAAATTTCTTCTCTTTTTTTTCAAAATTGCATAAAAAAAATTTCTAGGGTCGGCCCTGTTTTGCTAGGTAGGGTCGGGTAACCTGAAACACACCTTTTTTTTTTGGCCTAATATTTGTGGGAAACACTTTTAGATATGAAGGATATGCCTTAGGCCAAAAGAAAAAAAATTGTTTCAGGTAACATGGCAAGACAATGTAGGGTCGGTAGGTCGGATATATATTTTTTAAACGTTTTTTAAACATGAAAGTACTGGCCAGCCTCGGTAAGAGTACTGAGATTTCTCAAAAATTGCATAAACAATCATAGGGTCGGCGTTTTGTCGGTTGGATGAACTAATAGTCTGGAAGCCAGAGGGGGTGACCTCGGCCATCTTGGATTTCTCAAATTACTCAAGGATGAGAGCTCCACATCCACCTGGATATTTTCACCTAGACCCTACAGATGCATAATCAGCAGAGAAAAAAACTTTAACAGACGAAACGAGGTTGTGTCCTGACAGTGCTGTCGGCTTCTAGACTATAAACAAACCTCTTTTTGGCCTTGTCAAGGTAATAAGTGGGAAATTGCATGAACAAACATAGGGTCGGCCCTGTGTCGGTTGGATGACCTAAACAAACCTTTTTTTTGGCCTTGTCAAGGTAATAAGTGGGAATAATTGTACTTAGTATAGATACCTACTAATAAGGCCAAAGCATAAATACTCCTCATTGCTCATCATATCTCACTGCTAGTCAAACACATTTAGAAAGCTTGTTTTTTCGGGTTTGCCAGCCGCGCCAGCGGCCCGGGAGCAACGCGACCGGTGGCGCCGCCTGTAGGCGGCGCCAGCAAACCCTATTAATGTTTTCGGTTTGCTTGGGCGCCGCATGGGGCACTGTGACGTCACAGGGCAGATTATGACAATGAAAATAATCTGGCCGAGTTACGAAAAACGTCTGTAGCTCATTTACCACTGCTCTGATTGAAATTTCAAAGACACCATCGTACTCGCCATCAAATTCTGCATTAGATGGGACCTTTCAATAAGTCTTTTTAGAAATTCGATGAGTTCAACCGGCATCGCCGACGTCACAGGGCGGATTATGACAATGAAAATAATCTGGCCGAGTTACGAAAAACGTCTGTAGCTCATTTACTACTGCTCTGATTAAAATTTCAATGACACCATCGTACTCGCCATCAAATTCTGCATTAGAACGGACCTTTCAATATGTCTTTTTAGAAATTCGATGAGTTCAACGCATTCGCCAAATTGTGAAGCGTAGTGCAGCAGACCGATTGCTGCAGCCACTGTAGTGCTGAGGACTATAGCTCGCCGTCCGCGTAACTTACATGCCTACATCAGCATTAGGGGCGGCACCGCCTGCGACCGTGGGAAAGTGGGATGGTGGATCTGCCGGGGGGGGGGGGGGATAGGGTTCTCTATGTATATTTGCGGCTGCACTCGCAAGGGGGGGGGTGGCATTTAATAGACCTACCTTTTTATAGTCCCCAGCACTACACACATAGTCCTCAGCACTACATCTATAGTCCCCAGGACTATTAACAGCTACTTATGTTCATATGGAGCTTAGGCCTATGTAGGTTTAACCATACTTTTCTAGGTAGGCCTTGAAAAAAGATACCGATACATGAGTGTCCCTGTTATGTTTGTTTTATATGAAATATATCATAGACATAGGCCTACCATACATAATTGGTTTTAACAATATCGGTAATTTTAATAAAATATATGTTATTGCATATTAAGGAATCAGACATTTTATGTATATATGCTAGCCTATTTATTAGGCCTACATGGTCATCGGTAGACTAAATGCCCAACTAATTGTAGGCCAACAGACTACCAGTACCTAGGGGCCTACAGACTAGGCCCAGAGGAACCTAAAGTTCGAATAAATTTATGTTTGCATCATCAATTAACCATTCATCATGATATAAGGTAAAAATCACGTCAGGACATTATGTTGGGACGTGGCGGGTGCAAGAAAAATATGGCTTTGACCACGGTCGGGTTTGCCAGCAAACCCGACCGTGGTCAAAGCCACATTTTTCTTGTTATCCCAAATAATAACTTGCATAAGAACTTATTACTGTGGGTTGTCTATCCCACAGACTGTGCAACACATTCAAATACATGAAATTGAAAGCAGTAGAACAAATGACGCTAAACTTTGAATATGTTTATTGTCTTGCCATGTCTGGCTCATGTATTCTCTAGTGGGAACATCAGGATTTAATCATAGTGACCTATTTGAACTACATGTATATATTTATAAAAAAAGCATATATTTATGGATATATATGTTAAGGTTTACCGATTTTTAAAACAGCATATTTCATGCCCTCTGTTTGACAACCTCTTGACATAAAATCAGTGTTAGATACAAGTAGTATAGTATGTATCGGAACGGGACTATAGTTAAGTACTGTTTATTACTCAATCGACATGCAGCCAATCAGAGGCTTCCATTTGGTCACGTGACCCGTTGCCATGGTAACGTGACCTACTTAGGGCTCTCAGCCAATCAGAAGCCAGCATTCTGGGTGACCTACTGACCTACTTAGAAGCTCTCAGCCAATCAGAGGCCGGCATTCTGGTAACCATGGTAACGTGACCTGCTTACGTCACGTGACCTACTTAGGCTCAGCCAATCAGAAGCCGGCATTCTGGTAACTAGGGTAACGTGACCTACTTAGGGTTTGTTTGTAAACAACACCACGTGGCTCTCTTGTTTGTAAACAACACCACGTGACACGTGACTGTTTGTAAACAAACAACTTATATATAGAAAATAAACACAACAAGTTCCATGTTATGTTAAAATTATATTTTCAAAAAAAAAAGCACATCTGTTACAGCGTCTATGTGTAAATACGCGCGTTCTCATTCAAACACTATAACACTATCATACCGTAGCAGCAGCAGGTAGGACTGGAAGAAAAGCAAGCGCACGAGCAGAAGCGACGACACCAGTTGCACCATCCGGCCGTCGCGTTGGTAGCCCTACTACTCGTCGCGCGTTCAACTGGAGGTTTAAGAGTGACAAATGACGATTCTTTGTCGACGCGACTGCTAACATCAGCATCGGCAGCAGCATCGGCAGCATCGGCAGCAGCATCGGCAGCAGCGGCAGCAGCCTCGGCAGCAGCGGTAGCAGCAGTAGCAGCAGCTGTAGCAGCAGTAGCGTGAGCATTAGCAACAACAGCAGCAGCGACAGTAGCAAGGGCGGCAGAGCGGGCACTAGCAGCGTTATCAGCGGCGTCATCGGCAGCCGCAACAGCATCAGCAGCAGCAGCGTCGGCATCGGTGGCATGAGTAGCTGCATCGGCGGCAGCAACAGCAGCAGTCACAGCCGCAGCGGCAACAACAACAACGTCATCACAACCAGCGTCACTAACAGCCGCAGTAAATGCAGCAGTAGCACGTTGAGCAGCACTAGCAGCAGCAGTAGCAGAGGCTACAGCATCAGCTTCACATTCGCGCACCGCTTCGTCATTCCGCTTCATGTCACGGTAGCAACTTTCCATCATGGGGATCTGCAAATTGAGGCGCGGTGCTGGTGGTGGTAGTAGTAGTAGTAGTGGTAGTAGTAGTAGTAGCTTGAACGATGATGACGATGCCGAATACGGTTTCACTCCCCCTTATATACTCTTACTCCCCTCCCCCCCCCTTTTTTTTTCAAGCTACTGGCCAGCTGCCCCCTCACGGCAGGTCTTTAGATCAGCCTTAAGTCGCTTACTACGCGGCTCATCATCCCTCTAATCGCATTTTCCAGCCGCCGGCCGGCTGACTGCTGACGACAGGAGAGGGTGATTTGTTTTTCTTTAGATTTAAGCCGCTTACCACACGCACACCCTCTAGTCACAGACAGAGTGACAGAAAGGGAGGGGGTCGCTTTGTTCACGCTACCTGTAGTTGTTTTTCTATACACAAGCTGAGCCCATGACCCGCTAATCCTTTATACAGGTAACACGCGTTCAACTAATTACTCTATTGTATGACAGCCGGTACACGGATTTAATTTTAAACCACCTTCCCATCTGGATCCATGTCTGGCGGGGTGGAAGGATCCAGCTGAAAAGCGTGATTAGGGCTTTTGTTTCTCTTATGATAGCAGCAGGTCAGCATGCGACAGCTGAAAATGTCAGACTCGCCGCTCCTATAAAAGACTGAGATGCGTCTCTCTTTCCACACACCCTTCTACCATCGCCGCCGACACCGCCACCGCCGGCCAGCCGACCGCCGCCACCGCCTGCAGTCACCGCCATCACGCCAGCAGGGAATTTCGAGCTGAGTCTGCTTATTGCTTATTTTTTTTCTTTGAGCTTTTTGTTTTCTTAAATTTTTATTTTCACTCAGTCTTTTTTGTTTCGGAGGAAAGAAATATGGCGCTGCAGAGGGCGCGAGTTTCTAAAAGACGGTCGCGCGAACAAAGTGCTCTCCTCAACTGCCCGGCTATTTTTTTATCTCAAAGGAGAGAGCGTCACCGTACCGAATTCTCGAGAAATGCAAAGCTGAGCGCCATTGTCGTTATACAAGAGCGGAAAAGGAAAACGTAGCGACATGGCCGAGAGCCGTCTTCTCAGAACAGCATTTACTCTACTATTGCATAACAGCTGCTCTCAGCGCCCCCACTCGTTGGGCGTTTCATGAAAAGAAAGAGCGCCGCTACTCTCCTCACCCTGCCTCCTCTTATAAAGTGAGAATAAGTGCTATGAAACGATTCGACAAGCCGATCGGTTTCTTGGGAGCGACTGCAGCTCCCACTCGGTGGGCGCGCGTTGTGGCCGACGTGAACACGGTCTCTAAACGTTTCGACGTCGTCACTTGTTATCCCGCATATTGCAACGCAGCCGAATTGAAGAAGATAGGGACGCACTATTTTAAACCATACGCTCCAATATGTATTTGTCACCGCCGCGCTCACACGCATTATTGCTTTTTCGAGACGATCGTGTCACAACACAGAAATAGAAAAAAAAAACGGCAAAGCGACGAGCTTTGCCTAAATGATCAAAAAAAAAAATTAAAATAAAAAAAAATTAATCTCCTCCTCCTCCTCCTCCTCCTCCTCCTCCTCCTCCTCTTCTTCTTCTTTTTAAAAAAAAAAAAAAATATTTGTATCAGACTCCTCTGGAGTCTGATACAAACATTTATGACTATTGAGTGAAAATTTCTGCCGCCGCTACTGTGACACCGGCCGGTATCAATAAAAAGGTCGGCTGACTTTTCTCCACAACCATTCACTACCGACCGTTCGAGTGAGAAACACAGCAGACAGTCAGACACACAACCGCTCTCTGACGCGTCCTGAAAAAAAACAAAAAAAAATGTCCAGTAGTAAAAGCAAACTCTTCACAGAAATTCATTTCGACGCTCGACTACAAGGACCCTTTAGTTGTATCATTAGCGGTCCGTCGGGTTGTGGAAAATCGCGCTTGGTGGATCAATTTCTGAGCGACGTGAACAATTTGGTCACGCCGCCGGTGGAAAAGACTTTTTACCATTACGGCGAGTGGCAACCTCTGTTTGAAAAAATGCAAAATCAGTACGGTGTGGAATTCAGAGAAGGTCTTCCTAGCAAAGAGTCTATAGCGGGAGACGTGGAAGTAGCAGAAGACGCTTTACGACCCCACACTCTACTGATATTGGACGATCTGATGAACAGTTCCAATCAGCAAGTGGTAGCCGACATCTTTACTAAATACTCGCATCACTGGAACGTGAGCGTCATATACATCACTCAGAACCTATTCCAGAAATCACCCGACTTTCGAACTATGAGTCTGAACACTCACTACATGATCGTTTTCAAGAACCCGCGCGACATGGGGCAAATAGCTAGTCTGTCTCGCCAGGTGTTTCCGTCCAACGCGGCGGCCCTCTCTAGTATATTTACCCATGAACTCAAGCGACCTCACTCATACCTCCTTCTGGACTTCAAGCAGTCAACACCTGACGATCTGAGAATACGCTCCTCTTTGACGTCCATACACTCTCAGCTAGTGTTCGTACCGCTAGACAAAAAAAAGAACAAGAGAAAGCAGTAGCAAAAAAAATGTCTTCTCATCTACTCGAAAGACACTTTGGTACTCTCAAGCACTTAGCTAAGTGCTCGCCAAAGGACTGCTCGCATCTAATAGACTCTGGAAGCGACGATCTGATCGCAGCGTTAAGTGAGATCTGTCACAATTTACTGGTAGGGAACATCCCGCTCAGCGACAAACAACTGGACAAGCTTCGAGAATCGGCTGACGTGTTGAGGGAGGTCGGCAAAAAATCTACGCCCATCAAAAAAAAGAGACGCGTCTTGGTACAAGAGGGAGGTTTCCTCATTCCGGCTCTCATAGGGATGGCCTTACCGCTTATAAAGAGCATTCTCCGTATATGAGACACCTCATTCGACACCTACTCGCCGACAGCACCACCACCACCACCACCACCACCACTACCGCCACCACCAGCGTCATTGCCACCGTCGTCCCCATGACGGACTCAGAGCAGCAACAACACTACAAACGTTTAGCGCTCGTGGATCCTGAGACGCTCTACAAATCATCACGAGCAGGTCTACTTCATCATGTGCCCGCTGCTGCTGCTACTACTAGCGCTGCTACTACTGCAGTCGCTGCTGCTAGTACTTCTACTGCTCCAAACCTTCCTCCTCTTCCTGATGAGCACACTGAAAAGAACGAGAGTTCCGCTCCTGCCACCGCCGCCCGCCTACCTGCCGACATGGCCTATTACCACAAGCAGGCAGAGCAGTCCCTTCATCCCGACGCGGCCTTGCACCAGGTGCTACAGTTTATCTACAGGGACTTGGATTTAGTGTTGAACGACCCCACTTTGGAATCGCGCGAGAAAATGTTGAAATACCGAAGGTTGTTGAATAGATTGCAATTTTTTCTCGCGAATCCCCACAACAGCAACATCTCTTCGTCCTACTCTTCTTCGCCCCCGGCTCACCTCCGTCAGTCTGCTGAAGAGGCCAGCGCGTCCCTACTCGAGCGGTTGGTGAACCAAGTTCCCAAGAGGAATCGCACCCGGACCGTGGCGCTGTACAAACAATTGGAGAAATCCGGAGTGATCAAGTGGAACGAGGACGGTGCGGTGCGCGAGATGTCGGGTCGGAGAATACCACCTGAGCGTCGCATCAACATAGTGGACTTACTGAACGACGCCGCCAGGTTCAGGAAGACGGCGCCCAGACCGGCGGGCTACTCGCCGTTCACGAAAGCGCTGCGCGAAGCAGTTCCCACAGACTCCTTGATCGGAAACCATCTGTATAAAGCGAGCGGACCTGGCCAAAGTTTGGACACACGGCTTGCTGACAGAGGTCGGAAACGACCGAGCTTCGACTCGGAAGAAGGAGAAGCAGCAGCAGCAGCAGCAGCAGCAGCAGTAGCAGCAGCAGACTCTTCTCTCCAGGTGGTGGACGATCAATCCTCTGAAGACGAGGAGGACGACCGTGAACTTTTCCAAACTCCGACTTCCTATAGGAGCGTGCCGCGTAAGAAAAGGAAAGGGCGCAACCGCCTAGCGGCGAGCTCGTCGTTCACGCCCTCAACAAGCCCACCATGGGCAAACCAGTGAAGAGACTGACCAAGAAGGAAAAAGAAAAGAAGCGCGTAGTAGCTAGATATACCGACGTCAAAGCGCCCTCCAGTTTCACTAGCGTGACTAAACTCCAGAAACATCATTTTCGCCACCTGAACCCGGCCGTCATCCGAGATGCTTTAGTGTCGCTGGACGCCTACACTAAACATAAACCCATTCGGAGAAAATTCGCAAGGAACAAGACTATAACCGGCGCAATCGATCAGCAGTGGCAGATAGATCTGATGGACATGCAAGCTTTGGCGTCTCACAACGACCGCTTCCGGTACGTGGTGACGGCGATCGACGTTTTCTCTAGGTACGCGTGGGCCGTTCCCATTAAATCCAAGAGCGGCGCTGATGTCACCGAGGCCTTCCGAGAGATGACAGGCACTGGCGAGAGACGACCGCGCACTGTTCAGACAGACAAGGGGAAAGAGTTTTTGAACAAGATCTTTCAAGATCACTTGAAGAGCGAGGGCATAGAGTTCTTCACTGGCGAGAACGACGACATCAAAGCTAGTCTAGTGGAGCGCTTGAACCGCAGTCTGAAGGAGAAGCTGTGGCGTTATTTCACACACAAGCGGACGTATCGCTACGTAGACGTACTGCACCATGTAGTGTCTTCTTACAATCGCACTCACCACAAGACGTTGAAAATGGCGCCGGCTCAAGTCAGCTCGGAAAACAGCGAAACAGTTTTCTACCGACAAGATCTCCCAACTAACAAACAAATCGACGAAATATGGAAAAAGAAGAAAAAAACAAAGACGTCCGCCGTCGACGTCATCGCTCCGGGTGACAGAGTGAGGATGTTGAGAACTAAAGGCGCCTTCGACAAAGGGTACGAGGGAAACTGGCGCGAGGAAGTGGTCGACGTTGCTAAGACGTTGGGAAGCAGAGGGTTCGAGCTGAAAGACGACAAGGGCGAGGAGATAAAAGGCGTCTTCTACCCGGAAGAGGTTCAGAAGGTGTACAAGAGTCGTTACGACAACAACTACCTGATAGACGAGGTGTTGCGCCGCAAGACCGTCGACGGTAAAGAGTTAGCTTTCGTACGTTGGTTAGGTTACGACGACAAGTTCAACGAGTGGATCCCCGTCAAAAAAATAACGTAGAAAAAAAAAAAAAAAAAAATGAACATCACTCTACCTAGCAACAGCTCTATGGAGTATTATCCTGACAACAGCTTGACGTCTTTCCGAACTCACTTCGACTCGCCGCTCCTTCTGCCCGAAGCGTACGAAGCGGCTCTGACTGAGATCATCCTCCCTACAGAATGGACTAACGTGGACGACGACGACTTGATCATCGTTGTTCCTCTGCGCACCAAAGGTTCGCTAGAGGAGGCGATCCAGGTTTTAAAAGAAACTAAATTCTCCGAAGGAAAAAAACCACAGGTAGACTGGAGGGGAATGAAAAACGCGAACGGTCTGAGCAAGCTAACGTTCAGCTCAAAATTCCCGCTGAGCTGGAAGGAAGCGAGCTATGTAACGGTGGAAGAGATATCAGACACGTCGGAAGAGCAGCAATTGAAACCGGAAACAAAAAGGTTCAAGAGAGAGGTCGACTTGAGACAGACGAATGCCGTATACAAGCAGTTCTTGTCCCCGGCGGTGGAGAAGAAGGCGATCAGCGATCAAGCAAGACAAATGATCGAAAAGATGGAGAAAGACATGGGAGTGCGCAGTTTCATGCCAAACATATTCGAGATACCTCCTATTTTCACCGGAAGCAACCACACCCTAATCGAGCGCTTGAGTGAGACGTTGCGAGATGACAGACTAGAGGGCGACAGCTTCTTGCTCAAACCGATGCGGATCTTATCGTACGACGCCAAGACGAAACGCGTCACCATCAAACCGCCGAGACACTGTGCTGTCCTGCTGAGTCAGCATCTCGCATGCGTTCTAGGCTTCGGAGAGAAGACGTGTTTCGCGTCGCCGACTACCGGCGCCTACTCGATGGATGTTTACGGGGACGTGCACTCTGTGTACATATACACCGACATGATCCAGGAGAGACGTGTGGGCGACATGCAAGTGCCGCTGTTGCGCTGCGTGGCGGTGGACAGAGGCGGAAAGCGTCGAGGTGGCGTGCAAGCTATCAGTTTTCCCCATTTGGATTATTTCCCCTTGAAATCCAAGAGGTTTACCGAGGTCGGCATCTATTTAAGAGACCGATCCGGTCATTCCATCCCATTCGGTAGAGGCGAGGTGACCGTGACACTTCATCTGAGACCTATTGAGCGCTGAAAGAGAGAAAAATGATGCGTCAACGCGTTCCGTACTTTCCACCCAGGCGCACCGTCGGCAGAGGGTACAGCGATTACTACAACGCGCAGCTGGGCAACGGCGTCAACGTGTACAGCGGGCGCTCTTTCCAGAGCGGGCACGGTTTGGGCGGCGCTCTGTTAGGTCTGATGCGCTCGGCTACCCCGCTATTGAAGTCGGTGGGAAAAACGCTGCTCCGCGCCGGTGTGGGTGTAGCTAAAGATGTGCTGGCGGGTCGGACTTTAAAGAGCAGCGTGAAAGACCGAGGCGCAGGCGCTCTGAAGAGACTGGCGAGTACGGCGTTCTCGGGAGGAAAGACGTCTGTCGCGTCTAAGAAAGGGTCGAAACGTCGCCGGCATTCTCCTCAGACGGGCGGTGGCTCTTGCAAGAGACGTAGAGGGGATGTATTCGACCGGTAAGCGCCTAGGCGTTCAGGTATAAATTAAAAGACTGGAGGCGGCCGGCGTCAGTCTGTCGGCCGCATGAAGAGAGAACACAATGGCTTACGTACACGAGAGCAGTAACGAGTGCGCGCTCTCTGAGCTCGACCTGCACACCGTAGCGCCGACTCAGACTACTATCTTAAAGTCGTCTTTCCTGGGGATAGAAACAAAAAACTCTTTAGAGGATGGAGGTAACATAAATTTCACCATCAACAAGTCGCAAGAGTACACAGACCTGAACGAGAATTACCTTCATCTGGAATGTCAAGTGCTAAAGGACGGAGCGGCGATCGAGGACACCGACGCGGTAGCTCCGGTGAACAACTTGGCTCACTCGCTCTTCAAAGACGTCCAAGTCTCCATCGGCGGTTTCAAAGTGTCTGGCAACACCGAGACCTACCCTTACCGAGCTTACTTGGAAGGGTTACTCAACTACAACAAAGACGTGAAGGACGGCGTCATGAGCGCCCAGGGGTGGCATGAAGATACGCCCGGTCAGTTTGACACGTTGACTGACGCGAATGCGGGGTACAAAGCGCGCAAGAAGCTAATCTCCAACAAGCGCTTTTCGCTGATGGCGCGACTGCACTTTGACCTGGCTCATCAACCGAAGCTCATCGTTGGAGAGACAGAAATCAATCTCACTCTGAAACAAGCGGCGCCCTCTTTCTATCTGATGTGCGCCGCTGACGGAGGCTACAGCTTGAAGATCTACAAAGCAAAGCTCTACGTGCGACGCGTGCTGGTGGCGGACGCTGTAGCGGAAACGCACGAGAGAGCGGTGATAGAACACGGGCCCTTCGACTACCCGGTGAACAGAGTGGAGGTGACGACCTACGCCATCCCTCAAGGTAACAGAGATCACAGCTACACGCACTCCAACACAGGCCAGCTTCCCAAGTCGATGATGATTTGCTTCCTTGACCACGACGCCTTCAACGGTAGCTACACCAAGAACCCGTTCGAGATGAAGCATTACGACATCAGCTCGCTTCAAGTGATAGTGAACGATCAGAAAGTGCCGAACGACGCCTACGTGCCCGACTTTAAGACCAAAGCGGCCGTGAGAGAGTACTTGGCGCTACACACGGAAACGGGGATGTACGAGGGCGCGCGCTCCTGCGGTATTTCATACGATCAATTCCTGAACGGTTACACGGTGTTCCCCCTCGACTTAACCCCAGACAGATCGCACGACGGGTGTCGCGTGAACCTTATAAGAGCGGGTCAGCTGAGGGTGGAAGTCAGTTTCCGCTCGGCGCTACAAGCGACAACAACGGTGCTACTCTACTTGGTGTACGACAACGTCGTCGAGCTGACCCGAGATCGACACCCCGTCACCGACTACCACATGAACTGAAGACAAGACGGCGGTACTCGGCGTATCGTATGAACACGCTTGAAATAAGCAGAGTGTTGAAGGAAAACGTTCACACAAAACATCGTTTCCTGGGCGTTTTCTCTTGTGACACTATTCCGAAGCACCCTATCAAAGACACTTGTTTCGTGAGCAACACAGATCCGCAACATTTACCAGGTCAGCATTGGGTGGCGTTTTACGTGTCGAGCACGGGTGAAGTGTACTACTTTGATTCCTTCGGCTTACCGCCGCTGAGTGCGGAGTTCTTGTCTTTCGTGGAACGCTCTGCTCCGTTCAAGTGGCAAAGAAACCGCATTCAACTACAAGACACTTCTGCTGACACCTGTGGACCTCATTGCGTTCATTTCCTAATTGAAGCATGTCGAACAAGAAACCCCAAGAAGTGCGTCATGCGCATGAGCAAAATCCCAAAGCTGAGCGACCGGGCCGTGAGTCAGAAGCTATCGATGATGCTGTTGTGACGGGTTGTTGCGATGGCGGCCGTTTCATGGAGGCAAAGATTCTCTGCCTTGCCGAAATGGTGTTGGATTTATCCAAAGTCGTGCAATGTCTATTGGAGAGAAGTCGTCCGGGGTGTGGTGGTGCGAGTGACGGCGGCGTGAGACTTTGCGGCCTGTTGAGTTGCTGCAAATCGAAGAAGCAAGCTAAAAAAGCATAAACTTGTGTGTTTTTTCTGATTGAAATGAAAATAAAGAATAAAATGAAAAGAAAAGAAATTATCTTGTTGTGTTTTTATTTCTATATATAAGTTACATAACTTTTTTTTTGTTTGTTTGTTTACAAACAGTCACGTGTCACGTGGTGTTGTTTACAAACAAGAGAGCCACGTGGTGTTGTTTACAAACAAACCCTAAGTAGGTCACGTTACCCTAGTTACCAGAATGCCAGCTTCTGATTGGCTGAGCCTAAGTAGGTCACGTGACGTAAGTAGGTCACGTTACCATGGTTACCAGAATGCCGGCCTCTGATTGGCTGAGAGCTTCTAAGTAGGTCAGTAGGTCACCCAGAATGCTGGCTTCTGATTGGCTGAGAGCCCTAAGTAGGTCATGTTACCATGGCAACGGGTCACGTGACCAAATGGAGGCCTCTGATTGGCTGCATGTCGATTGAGTAATAAACAGTACTTAACTATAGTCCCGTTCCGATACATACTATACTACTGATACAGTTAGATATGGCTGCAGACTGAAGAGGGGACTGTTTGCCCTGTGGGCAAGGGAGTGGGGCAGCGCTTCCTCTGGGGCAATAGTGGTCATGTGGACACACTAGGACATGGTTGGCTAGGCTTGTGAGAGGACAATAGCGGCCTTGTGTGCAGACCGATTGAGGGGCTGCAAGCCCAGGGTTCTGGCACCAATATCCAGCAGGACAGGGCAGGCAGGCATCCATCCCTAAACGGTCCTTAGTCGGTTTGTAGTAACCTGCATGGCAGGGTTTACACGTCCCACCATCGTTGTACTGTCCTGCAGCACACAGGGCCGGCACTGCAAGTGGATTATAACAATTTTAGATTAGGCCAGACCAAAATAAAGTTGGTCAATGGATTTCGCACACGTTATTTTCGGAAAAGGAAATTTTTATTAAAAAAAAATAAATTGTCAAGGGATTTCGCTCGCCTCTTTTTTTTAAAATATACTTTTTTGGGGGGGGGGGCATAACAGGAAAAGCCTCCGTGAGGGAGGGGGCTCATAATAACATATGGTCCATTTAGATACTCCTGACCATGTGCGATTCCACAGGCGCATGCGATAAGTGGGGGGGGGGGGGTCATTTCTCAAAATCCAAATGAGTGGGGGGTCAAGATAACTTTCGTGGGGGGGGGGCGGAAAAAACTTCCCGTTTCAGGAAAATTCCCCCCCAGCTAGTAATAAATGACTCAGCCATTACTGCAATACATATGGACCCAGGGGTAGACACTAACTTTTTCTGTGGGCCACCTGGGCCCGTAGCTCCAGAAAGCTATGGGCCCCAACCAAGATCTGTGGGCCAATGGTCATAATTATGATTTCTTTATGATAAAATAAACATGTATATATTCCTAATTTGTCAATAGTAGAGTGTGACCAATATCATTAAACTGGGCACATTTCCCACTTTCCAACGATTTATTACATGACTATAATTAAACTTTCTTAAAATTTCTACCAAATACTTCTGTGGGCCACACGGGCCCATGGGAATGTTATTCTGCAAAAATCTCAAAACTACGGGCCTTCGGCTCCAGGGCCAGCGTTAGTGTCTACACCTGTAGACCATAATGAAATAGTATAAACCTACTGTAAAACCCCACCTATATGCTGAATTTATTGGAGGTGGGATTATACTAAAGAATGTTACTAAAGTATCCTACCATTACTGCTACATTGAGACGATCCTGGGTATGCCCTTGTACCAGATGAGCATTGAGTTGCACTTTCAGATCCTTGTGGACAAGAATGGTCATCAGGACAGAGTAGAGTAGCGGGAGAAATACTGCCTTCAGGACAGTAGTATCCTGCACTACACAGCCCTGTGGGAGCCGCATTAGCCTGCTCAGCGCAGTACTTTCCACCCGGACAAGCCACACATCCACCCGTTGATGCATATGTCCCTTCTAGGCAAGGTGTGCAAGTCATTCCCTCGGTAATATAACCAGCGGGGCAATCCAGGGTAACTGGAAAAGAATACTTGTGTTTTATACAAACAATATCTATCTCAAGTGAAGGCCCGGTCAAACTGGTCGTGAAATCAACGACAAATGTTTTGTAAAGCCAAGACAATTGTTGAACAACAAATGTTTTCAATTTCATGAAAGGTTGGACTGGCCTTCCAAGACAAAAATATTTTGCAGCAAAACATTTGTCTTGACTCCCCACAGCAATTGTTTTGGCTTTACAAAACATTTGTTTTTGATTTAACTATTAGTGTCAGCTGACCATGAAGCATTTGACATTTTATGTACTTCACTTTACTGCTGCCACTTTTAACTTTAGGACACTCAAAAAAAGTGGTTTCTCATCATCAAAGTCTGAGAAGGCTTTTTTTCTTCTTCTTTTTTGCTTGCAGGCTAAAATGTATAGGATTATTTACGTTTTACGATTACCAAAGTTCACATTTTATTGGTTAAGACTTAAGAATTAAGAATCCTAAAATTTGAGAAAATTAATTCATTTCTATACCACTTCATTGCTGACATTATTAGCTTTAATTTGATACCAAATATGGCAACTTTCGTCCCTTCTTATCAGTCTTTTCATAAAAAAATTGGCATAAGAAAAAAAAGTTTTCCTCAAAAGCAGATTTTTATGATGAGCGCGGTGATGAGAAACCATTTTATTTTTTTGAGTGATCTTAAGACAATTCCTTGAGTGACTCCCCTGCGCTGCCTTATGCCACATCTCTCAAGCGTATAACCTCCCTAACTGATGCTAACAATGAGTTTCCCTCAATCAATAACATCAAGATTATATAGAATAGTATTCCAGTCTCTACGAAAACCTGACGGACACCCGCTATAGCCGGCTAAAAGCCTGTTGGTCCGGCAGAAAGTCTGTGTCTGCCGGCCCCAATGGCTGGCTATGATCCTTATCTACATGCCAGTTTTTACCACGGTAACTCGCCAGTGCTGCATTGGTGCATCATGCGGAGTCTTCGGAAGTGTCTAAACCCCATAGGGTTGGCATGATGCATGGATGCAGCACTAGCAAGATGCTCGTCAGGGCTGCATTCATAATGCATCATAAGGCTGTGTCTCATGACCTTTGGCCAATGTTTTTGTCTCTGACCAGGTGCCGTCTCTGACCAGGTGCCGTCTCTGACCGGGTGTCGTCTCTGGCCGGACATCGCTTTGGGAGTTTAGTTACCTTCTACCAACAGCAGGAGGCTAATTATAATTACATAAGAACTGCCGTAACTTTTTTACAAATCCTTATATATGTGAGTATAGGTTAACAATTAAAGAACACTTTTCTCTGACACAAGGTCAGAGACCGCACCCAGTCAGAGACGGCACCCGGTCAGAGACCGCACCTGGTCAGAGACGGCACCCGGTCAGAGACAAAAACAAGGTCAGAGACAAAAACAAGGTCGTGAGACACAGCCATAACGACAAAGGGCAAGGTGCATTAAGGCATCAAGCCATCCTTAAAGGGTTAAACCAGCAATGCTATTGACAGAGTGACACTCATTCAGAGATACATTTTGTCCATACCTTTCTTGCAGTCAGTGAGATATGCTGCTCCGGGTTCTGAAGACGTCCCTTTAGGGCAGGCAATGGGATTCACAGTCTCACCACCCGGGCAGTAGAACCCTGCCGGACACTTGGTATCTACAGGGCTTACTGACCTATGTTTTATCAAGTAGAAATATTGTTTCTGTTAGCACTTGTGTTGGGTACTGAGATCCCGTACAACCGAAGTTATTAACTAACTATGCTGACATTTAAATGGAAGCGTGTACTCAGCTGGCTGACCTTTATTAGAATTAACATAAGTTGTTGTGCTGGATCTTATTCTGGCAATATCAGTAATATGTATCAATAAGCAATATTCAATAAAAACACTTTCATTATACATAGTTCAAACTATTTAACAATTGGTACTTATTAAACAACAACAGGGAAATCGAGAGCTTACCCAAGAAAGCATTTCGTTTGCTCACTCTCCATCCTACTCTCTGCGTTCAAGTATAGGAAACTATAGTCCTAACATCTGCTGGGAGAATAATTTTTCACGACACTACCGAGTCTATTTTCGATAGGCTAAGGCATTCCCACAGTGCAGTGTACTAGGTCAGACGAACGCTGTCTGCACGAATTTCCCGCGCCACTATCGCCAGCAGCGGAGCTGCTGGTTAATAATTAATACATTTGTGCTTGGTCATTGTATTAATAAACTGATTCTACTTTCTAGCAGGTGCTAGCAGGGTAAACTATCATATGAATATAATATTGAATCCTACGGCTGTTTTATTCTAATAACTTGGATTACGGATGCGCCGATGGAAATTTTGGTATTTTGCAAAAAAAACACACCTAAGAGTTGGGACCAAAAAAAAACTATATATACTGACCAGCAAAAACTCAACATGTCCTTTCAATTTGGGAATATTTCTCAATTTATCTTCATTTGATAGCCCAAATAGGGTACTTTTCATGTGGTTTTTTTTTGCCCCGGCCCCCCAAAATCTTTGGCACCCTACTTCCCCTGTAGAGAAGCTTTTTTCTCTCTTTTTTTTCAGAATATTAGCAATAAAAGCCCGTAATCCAAATTATCAAAAAGAAGTGGCCTAACAAACCGTATTGGGCAATGGTAGCCAGGATACTTGCAGGCCCCAGAAGGCCAGTCCAGTTTTGTGGTAATACAGTAGGACCCTGGAGGGCAGGGCTGACAGTAGTTAATGTCTCCGTCTACCCAGGACGGTTGGAAGGTGCCTACCGGGCAGTCAGTGCACTTCTTGTCTGCACTTTTATACTGACCCGGAGGGCAAGGAATATCGTCTGTAAAGTAAAATGGTTAAGTAACTTAAGCCCTGGCCACACTAGCGTTTTTTCAACCAACTCAGTCCAACTCGACCAGACAGTCAGAGCAAAATTAGCTGGCCGGTCTGATAGAGTTGTGCATGCCAAACTCTTCTGATTGTCTGGTCATATATAAGGTCAAGATTCTACTCGTTGAACTATAACATTCAAACATTACATCCTTACTTGTTTAGTTACATATGTGAAGGACACGGTTTCTCCGAAAATGACATTTTCGGAGATACCGGGACTTGAACCCGGGGCCTTCCGCTTGCCAAGCGACTGCTCTACCACTGAGCTACATCCCCATGTCCTATCAGATAGACCGTGTCTCACGTTACTGAATCGGTATGGTACAGAGGGGAGCAGGATTACCCAAGTAGCACCCCCTTGCGGGTTTACCACCAAGGCACGAGTAATCCGAGCCCCTACACATATAAATAAGCATGCCAACGTGAAACCCTAGCCGGTCAGGGTGCAGCTATAGTTTTTGCTAATATGGTACTTTACTTAAGTCACCATAACCAGATTCTCCACAAATATATGGACGTCCGTAAATTTGCGAACGTCTATAAATACACTCTTCATATATTTATGGAGCTCCGCAAATATAGGCCTATATGTCTTTTTTGTACTTAAGCATACAGATACAGACCTCCGTATATATATGCGGACATCCATATATATTTGTGGAGCTCCATAAATATATTTGTGGATGTCCATAAATTTGTGGACGTCCGCAAATTTGTGGAGAAACAGAACCCAGGTCAGCTTATAGGATCGGGCAAATACGCGGGTTAGATTTATGTGGAAGGTTTTACAGTACCCATAATCCATCATTCTCACATGTAAGGAAAGTTCAAGTTTCGCATAACACCAGTATACAATAAATATATCAAAAATAATTCTTTTTTTTTAAATGTAGTACCGTAAAACCTCACGTATAAGCCTAACTCGCGTATAAGCCGCACCCCAAGTTTGGGCCGATGCTATAAGCCGCACCAGAGGTCTGAGTATGGTGACATGTAGTACTGTACCATAATAACAAAAACTCACGTATAAGCCCCACCCTGACCCTGGGCCGATGCTACAAGCTGCACTGCCGATCTGACTCGCGTACTAGCCGCGGCTTATACGCGAAGTTTTACGGTATGTATAGATACTCACCTGTGCAGGACTAAATAGATCGAGAACCCGGAGGGGATATTGTTCCAGAAGGACAGGGTGTGGGCACGCCGCTGCCAACTGGGCAGTAGAAGTTGGGCGGACAGAACAGGGCCCCACATGGGTACCCAGTGCCTTGAGGACAATATCTCCCAGCGCTGCAGGGTTTTCCTGCTGAGACCGGGTTATATGTTGCAAAACAGTATAGCCCAGGTGGACAGAGCTTGCATGCCCTGGCAAACCTGTCCTCCTGGCTCACGTTCAGTGGTTGGTAACTGCCGGATGGACATTTGTTGCACTTGCCATTGGGATACATGTAGTATCCAGGTTCACACACCAGTGCTGTTTGAGCCACACCTGCAACAAATAAAAGTGTCAATTTAGGCTAACTTAATTTAAGGCCAAATGAAAATAAAGGTTTGTTTCAGGTAACATTTTTGTACTTCAAAATTGCATAGAAAAACTTAGGGTCGGCCCTGCTCAGAAAGGGTCGGTCGGGTGACCTGAAACAAACCTAATTTTTTTGGCCTAAGGACGGCATGATGCTTTAATCAGTGTTGGCATTTGTCTGTATCTTGCTGTCAGTAACTTAACATTGTAATGGTATTGCAATTCTAGGCAACTAAACCTCAGGCTTTAGATAAATGATATCATTATACTCACCTATTCGCAGACATGTAAAGAGCGCCCAAAGGCAAACAAGAGTTGCCATGCTTGTCGGATAAATGTCTGACATGCTTCCAGGACAGCATTAACAATGTGGCTATATATACAGCCCTTTATCAGCTCATCATTATCTAGGCACAGCTGTTTACTTTGCAGAGGTTTTTTTTATCAGGAAGTTGCAGAGTGTACCCAGGCTTGTTCAATCATTCCCAACAAAGCAAATCTCCTGTAAGGGCCAAGTCATTTATTTCCAGCTGGAGGGGGGGGGGGGAGGGGGGCTTGGTGGGTGTAGGGGGGGGTCATAATGAAAAACAGGGCCTCAGTGGGGGAGCCAAAACTGGAAAAGCCTCCATTGGTGGGGGGGGGGGGGCAATATAAAAAATAGTCCACTTAAATGCCCACAAACACACATGATTCCACAGGCACATGTAATTTTAGAGGGAAAGGGCATTTACAAAAGGAAAACACCAATCCCCCCCAGTAAGTAATATATGACGCGGCCCTAAAATGAAACCAAGCTTATCCCCTAACTTCAGGGGGGTAGTTGTTTTGAACACACTAACCCACATCCTTCGAGGGATTTTCAAGGTAGCTGGCTCTCTTGGTCTAAAAATAACTGGATAATAATGAGATAAAGCCATGATGCAACCTGGACCTTATCTTTCCACAGCCGTCTGTGATTCACCACTTGTGTGCTTTTAGGTTATTGAACTCTGTGAATTTAGATTTTTCTGGATTCAGAATCTTTAAAATTTGGTTTAAACATTGTTTATGTCTGTTAAAGCGAATCCTTAAAGCTTTTATACCAAAGTGCTATGATATGCAACAATTGCAGAGGCGTAGGAAGCAGGTCCGGGAAATGAAGGGAAACCCTCCCCAGAGCCATTATTTACACGAGTGTTAATTTTCACAACACAGGTAGGTGTGAAAACACTGCAGGGCTAGAATTAGCAACGGTTTTGCTTGTAGCATAAACACTACAGGGCTAAAATTAGCAACGGTTTTCTTATAACCCATTTGCTGAATTTTCTATCAATTTGCTGTTAAATGTATAAATCCCATAAGATAGATTAGTGTATGCTCTTGAATCATACATGGGGAATAGTGAATCATACATGGGATTGCCATGAAATCATATATAAATAACCTTTTTCTATAGACTTTTCCTCTGTGCTCCTCCACTTCACCCAGTAGGCAGTGAGCCCTGCAGTGTTTTCACACCTACCTGCGTTGTGAAAATTAACACTGGTGTAAATAACGGCTCTGTGGAGGGTTTACCTTCATTTCCCGGACCTGGGAAGCAGATCGTCATTAGGGGGGCTCAGTTTGTTGATGCCACTGCCTGTGACAATTGCTATCACTCCAAATATACACGTAATGTAAGGCGGTTGAACAAATGACTCTAAACGTAGAATAACATATTTGGAATATTTATTGTCTTAACTGTCTGTTTATTGTCTTCATAATGATAGAAAATAGTTTTGAACACTATTAAAATATGTATTGCTAATGGTCGATTTTTTAATCCCAGTTTATTTTATGCCCTTTGTTAGACAACCTTTTGGCACAGAACTAGTATCAGACACATTTAGATACAGAATCCGAGCTTAGAGCAGACTGTTTACCCTCTGGGCAGGGTACTGGGTCAGCGCTTTTCTCCCGACAATAGTGGTTAGGGGGGCACACCAAGTGATCTTGTCTTTCACTGGCAAAAGGGCAGTAGTAGCCGGCAGAGCAGGGTCCAGTAACTTTGGTCCTAGAGCTGCAGTAATGTCCTGCGGGACATGGCAGGCAGGCATCCCTCCCAGAGCGGTTCTCTTTCAGTTTGTAGTAGCCAGAATTACAGTATTTACACGTCCCACCATCGTTGTAGTATCCCGCCCTACACAGGGCTGGCACTGGAAGTTGAATGATTAGATTAGGCCACTCAAAAAAAAAGTTGTTTCTCATCACCATACAGTGAAAAATACGACAAGGGTGTTTTTTATTTATTCATTTTTTTTACTTGTGGCAAAATAAATTTTGACTTTTCATGATCAATTTTCACATTTAAGTAATTCGGAGTTTATCGATCAGTAAAAGTTGTTATAATGCAAGTTACACTTAGCTGACTGCATTACTGGCAGCATAATCTTTAATTTGATACCAAATTTGCCAATATTTTTCATCAAAAATGTAAAGAAAATTAAGAAAAGAATTCCCCAAATCATGATTCTTATAATGCACGCAGTGATGAGAAACAACTTCATTGTTTGATTGGCTTTTGGTTTATTGGTATGAATCTAAATTTAGATTATTATGTTCAAAGCATCTGTGTTTCTCATGCTCCGTTTGTATTTAGTTCCCACCAAGATTTCAATTCATATGGAGTGAAATGAAATACCACAATTCCTCCCCACACCTGTTTTTTCAGGCTGTTCTGTTCCGAAAACAATGTAAAGGTAGCACTGCAATAATATAATTTATACCTCTGTAATAAACGATACTTTGTCTCTTTATGATATTGGTAGAGTATCAATTAAAGAACAAAGTCGACACAGTTCGGATCAAGTGTTACAGGTTGCAAATCGGGTTTATTCAGAAAACCTAGACAAGCAGTATCTATGTGTGCGAACTCCCTATAGAGTTCGGAACGGGTCAGTAGGCTAATCAGCCGTAATGATCACGGGGTCTCCTCACCAGCGTGGCTCAGAGTAACCGACGAGTACCGTCAGATGCTGGGTATATATAGGCAGCCAGCCTGCGCGCGCACACGCAGACCGGAAGCCTATAGCGACCTCTGTCCATACCCCAAGCCCGGGGTAGGTGCTGCCACCTACCGTCGGACTGAAGGGTTCGGACCGAGCTCGCAACACAGCATCCAACAGCACTCGTCATATAACATACCCGTATAACCCTAGCCCCTACACTACCCCCTACCAGATAATAACCGGGAGGTAAAAATTAATTAAGGTTAAAGTCCTAAAACACTTCGGACTGGCATTATCTTATAAATACCACCTTAGGGGTTTATTAAAGTTATACCTTACAAACAATATGACGTATACTGTTGAACACAAAAAGGTATTAATTACACACATTTCTACATATATAGACCGTAATGACAATTACGCCCCATTCCCTAGGATAGATGGAGTTAATCTATACATATAGTATACAAACACTTGAAAAAGTACAATATCACAGTAAAAAATTTCGTCCCTTCAGGACCCCGAGCTAATTACACTCGTAACGAATAATACTTATAAGTGATAAACAATATCACTTCTTTTAAGGTTTTAAAGACATATTAAAGTATTATTACAAAAAGACATCATACGTGGTTTTGTAGCGAAGATCCGGATCCTCTGTTGATGGTGTTGCATTCCGCCCGGCTTTCAGAACCTACTTCGTTCAGCTCTTACTCACCGGAACGAGAAAGTTCATAGCTCATGCTCGGGAGCTTTTTAGGTGATAAATAGAAAAAAAAATAGTCCTGCCTCCAGGCGATCTTCGGACTTATAATTAGGAGCACTCGGTCCTGATATCCAGAGTTTATATAAAAAAAACATCGTGTATCGGATCCATGTTGGTAAAGTGCTCCAGTCCCGAGTTCAGCGTCCCCTCCGGATCTCCTTGTCCTCCTCCGTCAGTACCACCTGGCAGACTGGATCCTTGCGTAGCCAGCCTGCCGCGTTCCTCTGTCCGGACACTCCTAAACCCTTTCTAAGGGTGTTTTGCTTGTAGGGGTGGTATACTTAGAATACCCCCCCTTTCTCCTAATCGGCTCCTAGAATAGGATAATCCTATCCGGAGTCCGACTCGTCTTCGGAACCGGGTTTAGCCGGCTCCTCTTCCTCCTCAGAGTCCGACGCAGCTTCCGCCAGAGTCAGCTCCTGGAGCCAGAGCTCGATTTGAGCCCGAGTTCCATCCCACTCGTGCATTTCATGCGCGAAGCAGTCTTGGAACCGACGACGTTCGTGGTCCAGTTTTTCCTCGGCGTTCTTAACTGCCAACTTTTGCTTCTTCCTTTCGGTTTTAGCAGCACATCGTTCAGTCCGAGCGTTTTCACGCTCTTCCTGTACGGACTCCGTAGCCGCTGCCTTCTGGGTAGCGACCTCCCTCTGATGGAGATGATGCACCGTGTTTAAGGACAACATCGCCACCTCCTGACTCAGGCCAGCAAGCAACCGATGAAAGTTGTCTTGCCATTGACCGAAGGCCTCCTGTCCGGCTTCATAGGAAGTGAAGTCGGAGGGAGGGAACGAAGGAGGGCTCTTCAGTCGCAAGACTAGACGCCCCTCCTCTGCGGTCTCGGGTGGGAGATCCGGGGTCTGAATTGGCTTCGGCGTTTTCTTTGCTGGAGCCTTCGTCCTACCGGTCTGGGTTAGAGTCTGCGACTCCTCACCCGGAACCATGTCATTTTCGGGGAACTCCTCTGCGAAGGACCCCATCGTGCTGGAGTTCGGATCCTCCGGAACAGACCGAGGTGGCCTGCCCTGGGGACCCTTCTTCCAGTCAGTCGTATGAGAAGTGAATGCCGGCCCTTTATAGCCCGGATCCGCCTTCTCCATAACGGATTTCCTTTCATCCGTTTTTGCCTTTTTAGAGTCGGCCTGCTCCGAAGACCCACTAGGTCTCTTCTGAGCGCGCCGCACCTTTCGCGTACTGGTACGTTTCTGGTACTCCTCGAATTCATCGAAGAGCTCACCTTCCGGAACCCGGTTGTAGTTGCCGTCCGGGTTTACCTTGTAAAAGACCCGGACCTTTCCTCTCTCGTTGGTGCCAAAATCCACCTCGAGATTCTCATTTCGGCCTACTACCCCGAAATGGGAGTAGACTTCCTGATGGGCTGTCTGGATGCGTTCCGCCGCGATCTCCAGAGCCAAGCCGTGCTGCTTAGCAAGATGCCTGATGATATCGGCTCTAGTGTAGAACCAGCCACCATTCGGACAACCCTTGCTCTGCTTTGTACCCACACTCAAGCAGTCATACCGCATGTAATGACGCAAATGATAGCGGGTAATATGCCTTGCGTACCGAACCTTGCTAGGCCAAGTTCGGGGCGTTTCCAGTGTCTCGTCGATGTTCAGACAAGGCTCAAAGGGGCACTTGCTAAATGGATGCCATCTAGCCATAGCCCATGCCAACTTAGCTTTCTGGAAAGGCGAATGGTATTTAGTACTACCATTTCGGACCTTGTCCAGGAGCTCAAAGTGGTACAACTGTACCGACTTATCGAGTGGATCAGTCTTAATCCACTCCTCGTCATCGGAGAGACCGTCAGGACCCACCTCCTCCGGATGGTGTGAGGACCGCTTGTCCTTGACGCAGTCGTTCACACACATGGGTTTAAAGTACTTAAACCCACTTGCAGCATTGGCTCGGAGTGCATTCCGGACCAGAACCTGAAGTTCGTCGTCCGGGATTGTATTTTCATCCAATCCCTTCAGAACCGCTTCTACCTCCTCGTCGGATCGACCCCCCTTCCGAGAGGTTACCTTGATGGTCTCTCGTAGGTATTGGTGCCTACGATTGGCCTTTTCCATGCGACTAGTGTCTGCAGACCTAGCCGCGGCCGTGTTCTGTTGGATCATTTCATCCTCCAGAGTAGCATCCAGAATGGACTCTTTGGTCTTCTGTTCCATACTCCGAGCCAGCTTCATTGCTGGCGTCAGATGTCTCTTCTTCTCCCGCCGGTTATGCACGGTGTGGTACTCCGCTGCAGTTTGCAGGTCGTACTCCAAGGCCGCGATAAGTTCGGGACGTCCCTCGGTCTCAGCAACTAAGCGAGCTGTCTCTGACTTTTTGCTGAGATCGTCCATGGCCGCAGTTAAGCGATCTGGGAACCAAGCCGGGAACCTGGCAGACAACTCGTCCAGCCCCCGGAAGGTTCGCATTTGGATCAGATCGAAGGATCTGACCTCTGTTGCGCTCATCTGATCGATGATAGCACCTCGGAGCAGGGATGGGACGTCGGCGTCCTCCTTCTCCCATGCGTCATGCTGGTGTGGAGCGAGGATTTGCACCCCCGATCCAGTTGGACCACCACCTGCAGCCTGGTCCAGCTTTCCGGCTTTCTCCGAAATATCCATGGTATTGGATGGTTCCAGAGCAGGCTCGGTAGGCTGTTGAGGAGTATCCACTCGGACGGGTACCTCTTTTGGAGGAGGTAACTCCACCCGAACGGGTACCTCCTTTCTTGGCTCCAGGGGAGTCGGGAGGTTGAAGGTGATGCTAGACAACACATCCTGCACTACCTGGACCGTATGGGCTGCGGATGATGTATCCATAGTTTCCTCGGTCCGAGGTGCCTCGGGAGGAACTGCCGTTTTTGGACGGCCTCCCCCATGTCCCTTAGTACCAGCCATCGCAGCGGCTGTAGCAGCTACTGCTGAGCTGTTGTCCAGCCCTCGCGAGAAGGACAACACGTCAATGGCTGGGGTCGGAGTAGCTGTGGTTACAACTGCCTTCCCACTACCTTTCCCCTTGCCAGGGATCGGTAGGTTGGACTTACTGGGGCCCGGAGTCTTGACAGCTTTAGTGCTGTCGGACGTCGGCCCCTTCCCCGGCTGGTCCTTAGCACCAGGCTTCGGATCAGCTTTCTTTTGACCCTTAGGCACCTTCGTAGTAGGAGCCTTGGGGTCAACCGTCTTCGGATCCTTGGGGGCCGCTGCAGTGGCAGCCTTAGAACCCGGCTTCTTCGTACTCGCAGTACTTTCCTTCTTCGGAGCGGGCTTTTTAGGCTCGTCCTTTCCCGGAGGCTTCTTCCCAACACCAGTGTGTTTGATAGCCTTGGTACTAGCCTTAGTATCGGCCGACTTGGACAGATCTCGGGTAGCACCCTTTCCACCGCGCGTCCTCGGACGTGAAGTGTCGGAATCACTCCCACTCCCCATAGACAGTTTGCGAGCAACCGTCTTCTGGAGGTTAGGTGATATACTGAGACTGCACATCCGGGAGGGACGTACAGTCGTCTCGGAAGGATCCGCCGCTACCTGGGTGTAGGCGAGTCCTTGCAGCACTCCGGAGTCCTCGCTGCCGTCCGGCGACGGGGACTTTCGGATCGGGGACACGACCGGATCTACACGGAGTTCCGCTAGTGTCTGGCTCAACTCATCACCACTAGGGCTCTGAGCATCCATTGTCTCCTCGGTGGCGGATGCCACCTCGGAGTGTCCGGTGAGTTCGGATTGACGGAGCTGTTGCTCGGCCATCCTCACTACTGCACAGTGTCTTTCGACGGGAGTTTGACGGGGAAACCACTAGTTCCCCGTCTCCCTCTTTGTCTCAGACGCACCAGGAAAGAGTACTCACTGCTTACAACTCTTTTACTGACTTTTCTCCTCTTCTAGCCGTCCAAAACACCAACTTCCCCGCTGCCGACCAACACCGCTATTGACCGGGGCGAGCCCAAAATCAATATGGCGTTCCCTCGCTTTTGTTTTTAAAACAAAGCGCATGCGCAAGCGTCTCGCGTGATTGGACGCGATCCCGTTACCCGGTGTGACCCAATTACTGTTTAATCAGGTCACGACCTTTCCCGCCCGCAGCTCGGGCTCGAGGGATCACACTGCTACGTAGGCGGCTCACAAAAGTCAAAATATACTTCGAATAAAGAGCTCATCAGGAGTATTAGTGGATATTTATGGGAAATCGAAGATTACCCCACCGGATTATCCGTCCACCACCCTCGGGGAGCACTCTTACATTCTTTTCCTCTTGACTCTGAGCGCCCCTGTTGGTAACATACATATAACATATAGGACAACACAGGACAACACACTCGTTGTGTAAACAAGCTAGGTTACAGCCCCTCTAGCCACCAGCCTTGGGCTTCGCCGAACGGGTTTCCCGTCCACCTCTCGTAACCTGGCCGAAGGACACTCGTTCCTAACTAAAACTCCAGCCTTGATTTTAGTTTTCCGTGCCCTTCTTCCTTCGCCTGCCGAGACTTTCTTTTTCACGGTCTTCCGGAGCTTCTTTCGTACCACTCTCTTAGGGGTATCCGCTGACACCCCTTCCAAAGGTACAAATTTAGCCTCCGAAGTTCCCTTTTCCACCTCCGTTTCCGGGGTGAGCTCCCTTCCAGCCCAAGCACGCAACCGAGCCACATGGCTCGTCCGGATGCGTCCTGCTTCGGACTGAATCAACACAGTCGTTTGACTGATACATTTAACCACGGTGTGTGGTCCATCCCAATTATTCGCCAGCTTGACGTTGCAGAGCGGTTCGTGTAGGCGGATCACTCTATCCCCCACTACGAATCTTCGCAACTTCAATCCGGTGTCGTAACCCACCTTCTGCCAATTCGCAGCTTTGAGCAAATGAGCCCTAACTGTTTCGTAGGCAAATTTGAACCTCTCTCGTAGAGATTCTACAAACAGCACCGTACATGGTGCTTCCGGACTGATCCCTACCACCCCGAATACTAAATCCGCCGGCATGATCAAGTCCTCTCCGAACACCAAGAGGTTCGGTGTGCAATTTGTCGAAGTGTGGACCGTATTGTTATACGCATGTACCACAAATTCGCACTGATCATCCCAATCATCCATATGGGAGTTCACTAATGGCTTCAAAACCTGGATCAAGGTCCGATTTAACCGCTCCACCTGTCCGTCTGACTGTGGTCGGTACGGATTGGTCCGAGTTTTGCATATAGCCAACTGATGGCACATAGCTGCCCATAGTTTGGACTCAAATTCTCTCCCTTGATCGCTATGTAACATCAAGGGAGCCCCCAGATGGAGGATCCACCCCTTCACCAATGCTTCCGCACAAGTAGCAGCGGTATGATCCTCGAGTGGGTACACTCGGGTGTATTTCGTATAGTAGTCCGAGACCACCATCATACACGTATTACCTTTTGGAGTGGGTTTAACTCCACTGATAATGTCCACAGCTATTCGAGCAAATCTCACTCCGAATAGCTCTTGTTGCAGTGGCAATTTTCCTAGTCCAGGACCAGGTTTGCCTAAACAACAGGCCGGACAGGTCTCGATCCACCTTAAAAGGTCGCCTGACATGCCGGGCCAGTAGTATCTCCGACTCAGCCTTTCCAACGAGCGTTTCTTTCCGAAATGCCCACTAGTGGAATGGCCGTGGCAGTAGTACAGGATGTCTTTCCTCATAGCAGCAGGGATTACCATTTGTAACACCCTCCGCTTTCCGGGACAAGTCTTCCACCTGCACAACAACGAGTCTCGGACCTCCAGTTCGTGGAACTGAGCCAAGAAACGTCGCATTTCACGGTTTTCCAGTGATATTTCGGGTCTCACTGGACAGACCCCAGTAGGGACAAGCTCCCTCAGTCGTGCTATGGTAGGATCGGCCATCTGGTACGTCATTATAGTGTCGGTGGACCAATCCAACAGGTTTTGCAACAACACATCATAAGGCAAACGCACACTCGCTACCACAGCATTGTGAGCACCACAATCCCCACACTCCGGACGCACACAACGGCGTACCGGACGTCTACTCAGACAGTCAGCATTAATATGCTTCGTGCCCGCTCGGTGCTGGATATGAGAGTTTTCCAGTCCGAACTCGCTGAGGTGATTCAACCACCGACCAATCATTCCCTCGGCGTCCTTAAAATTAAGGAGCCACCTCAAGGCCGAATGATCGGTACGGAGTGTGAAATTCCCTCCATATAAGAAGTGCCGAAACTTCTTCGTGTACACCACTACTGCGAGCAGCTCTCGCTTGGTAGTACAATAATTTCTCTGTGCCTTGTTCATACTATTACTAGCGAACGCCAGCGGGACCTCTACTCCGTCCTGGATTTGGGACAATGCGGCCCCGATGCTCTCATTGCTCGCATCAGTGTCAAGGATGAAATGCCCCTTCTCCGTAGGGTATCTCAGCACCGGGGTGGTTCGGAACAACGCCTTAATCTCTTTGAAGGCTTCATTCTGTTCCATCCCCCATGGGAAGGGTTCTTTTTTTCTCCCCGGAGTCCAATGGCTCAACCGTTGTAATGGCTGAGACACCCTAGAGAATCCGGGGATGAAGTCCCTGTAATAGGAACAGAACCCTAAAAAGGATCTGATATCCTTTGGTCCTTTTGGAACTTCCCAAGTCTCCACAGTCTCCAATTTAGCCGGATCAGCCTGCACACCCTCGGTGGAGATGATCCGGCCCAAATAGACCATGGACTTCCGAAAAAGTTCACATTTCTTGGGCTTTAATGTTAAGCCATTGGACCGAATTCGCTCCAAAACCTCCCCGAGGTTCAACGCACACTCTTCAAAAGTCTTGCCAAAGACAATGACATCATCCAAGTATACCAAGCATTTGCGCCACAACAGATCACTCAGAAGAGTTTCCATCATAGCCTCAAAAGTGGCCGGGGCGTTGCACAACCCGAAGGGCATTAGCTCAAACTGATACAGTCCAATGTGACTTGTAAAAGCCGTTTTCTCTTTATCCTCCTCCTTCATCCCGATCTGCCAATATCCGGACTGCAAATCAAGGGTGCAGAACCATTGGTTCCCACCCAAAGAGTCCAGAGTCTCATCAATCCGGGGGAGAGGATATGCATTTTTCTTGGTTACCCCATTCAGGCGCCTATAGTCGATACAAAATCGGATAGACCCGTCCTTCTTAGTAACCATCTGGACCGGGCTGGACCAGGGGCTAGTGCTAGGCACGATCACCTTCTGTTCCAACATGGTCTTCACTTGTTCCTCTACCACCGCTTTCTTACCCAAAGGCAAGCGTCGGTAAGGCATCTTGAAAGGCTGTGCATCACCCGTATTGATAGAATGCAACACTTTGTCGGTTCGGCCCAAAGGCTCCCCCTCCACCTGCCATGCATCCTGATACTTCACTACCAGCCTCCTTAGGGAGCCGAGATCCCTCCGATCCGTCAAATCCGTTTCGGAGATCATTTTCTCAAGTCCCTCACTCAGAGCGGTCGGAGAAGGGTCACCCTTCATGCTCACCTGTCCAGCAGGCATCACTGCCTCACTGGTGAACACCTTCCCCAGTATTGTATCTTTCTTTAGATACTTCGGTTCCAACCCGGGGTTAGAAACCGGCACTACGGTCCAAGCACCATCACCCACGAGGGTGTCCATGCCCGTCAAACCGATACTACCCAACATGGCCACATCCGGCTCCACAACTGCCTCTTCCTCTCTCCTAAGCCCCTTGCTTCGGACCAGCACGTCACACGTCTGTCCGGGAGGAATCTTTACAGTTTGGACCACCGTTGCCACTGTCGACACTTGTCGGAGCACACATTGCTCTACCGCACGGTACGGGTGCTCTATCAGGAGTACCCCTGTACCCGGATTCAGGACCGCGTCATACAACGCCGAAAAATCCAATCCGAGTATACCGTCGTCTGCAATATCCGCAATGGTGGGAGAAGCCACATACTCCTTCCCTCCAATTCGGAGCGGTATGAACGCGCGCCCATACGTCTGCATACTTGACCCATCGGCCGAACAGGCGTTTACCCTCGTTTTGAAGTTATCACGACTATCCGGCATAAGAGCATAGAAGTTAGAGGAGATAAAGGAGTGGCTAACTCCCGTATCTACTAAAAATTCGCCCGCTCTACCGGCCACAGTAACAGACACATACCACCGCCTCCCCCCCAGCGGAGACGGGTTTACAGTAAAGCATTTAAAATCCTTCGGAGCAGCCAAATCAAGGCCATGTTTCTTCAAATGGTCGAAACATGGATGATCCGGGGAAAGCTGGGTACTCCCTACCCACACGGTGTCTGTGACAGCCGCAACTTCCTCGTTCCTATCCGTAATGGGCCTCCCTGCCTCATTGCCGGGCAACTGTTGGACTGGAATGTTAACCAGGCCGGCATCCGAGCCCCTCAAGCTCGAAGCCACCCCTGATTCCCTTCCTGCCTTCGGAATTTCACTAGGCTCTACCTCTCTGGTATGTTGGCGTACATCATATACAGGGGTCGTCCGCTCGCCTTCTCGGACCACCCCCTCTAGTTTCCCTCCTTTCCGGGAACTTTCGGAGTCGGAGCCGTACACTCCGCAGCAAAGTGACCGATCTCCAGGCACCTATAGCACTTGGCGGTCCGCCGATTGAGCTTCCTCCGGTTAGGCTGTGTAGCCCCCTGAATGGAAGTCGTCATCTTCTCAAACAGCGATGTGAAAAACGCTGCGTCCATTATCGGAGCTTTTGGGTCCGATGATTCCTTCTTCGGAGGAGGGTTTCCACCCCCTTCCGGCTTCCTATTCTTCCACGGCGTTTTAGAGGAATTCCCATTCCTCTTAAACTGAGCTGCAGAAGCTGTCGCTCCCTCTTCCTCACTGCCCGAACCATCAGACTGCTCCGGAGAACACTCTATAATGGCCGAGGCCCGGGTGGGCACCCGGTCCCCTAACAGTGACTTCTTGAGAGCATGTATGTCGATGGCCTTAAAAAGGTCATCTAATGACGTATCTGCTCTCCACGTATCATACACCACATGTTGTATTTCTGGATCCCTCAGTCCAGCAACAAACTGAGAGAACAATTCCTTAGAGAATAAGGCATCATGGATTCCTGAAGCTGGATGTACCTTCTTCAGGAGTCTCATCAGTGCAAGTCCGAAAACCCTCGGGGCCTCGTTCTTGCCTTGCACTCGCTTCTTAAAAGCGACCATCGGGTCAATCCGAGCGGAGTCTCCGTATAGGATAGTTCCGATCTCTACCAGTTGTTTGAAAGTGCCGCGGGGTCCGCATTCATCTTTCCACTGCTCCACGGCCATCAGGCCATCCCCCAAGCGCAATCCCTTACAGACGTACGGAATTGCATCCTGTTGATCCCACCCACTGAGGTTGATGTCCTCAACGGTGGCTCCCAACCAATCTTCCCAAGAGTTTTTCTGCCAGTAGGGAAAAGGCTCGCTAGCAATGCGTCTAGCAGCGTTGGATGACCCCCTAATTTTAGAGGTTATCGCCAGGCATTTAGAAATGGAAGCCGAGGCGTCCTTTTCTGTACCCACGTTGTGCAATCCGATCCCAGCTATTGCTGGGTTTGTATCGTACAACTCTTGCAATTCTGTACTCAGAATTGTTCTCCTCGGAGCCCTCCTCGGACTCTTTGCGCCCGGAGTCGTCCCCGGAGTAGCGCCTCTGGTAGGCAAGCTATTCTGTCTCTCCAGATAGGTCTGGTAGGTACCATACGACACCAAATCCTTAGTGGGGTCCACACCTTGACTGAACCACCAACTTTTCTCCTGGTCAGTCATATACTGACACTGCTGGGCCAGAGCAAGCAATCGCTGATGCGCCACCTTCTCTTTTTCCAGTTCCTTGGCCTGTCTCTCAGCCTCCTCATCTTGCTGTGCCTCCGCCAATTTAGCTTTCGCAGCTTCACCGGCCGCTCGGAGCCCTTCTTGTCGAGCTCTCAAAACCGCCGCCTCCTGCTCCGCTAATTCCTCAGCGAGGGCTGCATTTTCCTTCATGCGTTCTTGTTGCTGCTCAAGAGCAGCCTGCTGTTTGCGATACACATCTCGCTTCTCCAATTCCAAGTTCTTCTGTTCATGGAACAGTATGTTTGCTTGGCATTCTCGCCATTGCGACAAACTCGAGGGAGTTAAGTCGGTCTTGGCCGCCTTATCTTGTTCGGCTGCTTTCTTCAAGCGTTCCGAATCCAGTTGCTGCTCATCCAGTTTCAACTGAGAACGTGGACTCCGCACCAACTCCGATAACGACCTTCCCCTGCCCGCCGTGTTTACACATGTCGGAGCCGAAAAGACCTGCTTCGGAATTGGACGGATACCACTGATACCCACCCTAGGTGAGTGATCACTCGCCCTACCTCTACCCCTTGCCCGGCCAACCTGTAGTGGTCGTCCTGGCGTTGAAGTAGACAAGGCACCTTCTACAGTCATCCCACGTCCCATAGGAAGATTTGGGGTGTCCGTAAAACTCATGTAACGAGGACCTTTCGGACTGTCATTATCAGCGGAAGCGTACGAGGTACTGCTATCCTGTATACTCTCCCTAGTCTCTGACAAAAACTGCTCCAAAGAACTTCTTTTTGCCTTCAGAATGTCACATTCTGACACGAGACTTCGGCGAACCTCCCGTAAGTCTTCAGTGTCCCGAACAAGTTCTGATCGGGTCCCTTCTGCTTCATGGATGACGGCATCTCGGGCCGCACAAATCTGATTCAGCTCAGTGTTTGCCTGGGCAAAGTCGGAACGGAGTCCCTGTAGATCAGCCTGTTTCTGATCGAACTCCACTCGAACCCTGCTAAGGGATTGCACCAGCTTTTCGTTCTCCTCCAACAAAGTTGAAAGCCTTGCGTCTTTCTCCTTGATTTTGGAAGCTCTATGTGTGACTGCACCTTCTAATGCAATCAGACTGCTTTTCCATTCATTCGACTGTTTCTGAATGGTCAACAACTCCATTTGGGCCATTTGCACACGCTCCTGTATTCTGGCCTCTCTCATGTCGTCGAAACGACGTTCCTCCAAGATGGTAGCCCTCCGTGGATTCGGAGCGGCTGATCTTGACCCACCAATGTTGAACATTGACAGGCTCATTTCTTCTAATGAGCGATTCATTATTTCGGGACCTTTGTATCCCAAAAATGCGCTTGTTCCGGATGGAACATTCGCACTCCTGCGGGTATCTGCCTCCTTGACGGCATCTAACCCCTCCGGTGATAAGGCTGGCGCCTCATCGGGAGACCTCGCTGCTCCGTCCAGAGCAGGAGGTCTGCGCTACTGCACAGGCTAACCTGCGTTTCACTCAGAACTGGTCACGGCACCAGTGTAATAAACGATACTTTGTCTCTTTATGATATTGGTAGAGTATCAATTAAAGAACAAAGTCGACACAGTTCGGATCAAGTGTTACAGGTTGCAAATCGGGTTTATTCAGAAAACCTAGACAAGCAGTATCTATGTGTGCGAACTCCCTATAGAGTTCGGAACGGGTCAGTAGGCTAATCAGCCGTAATGATCACGGGGTCTCCTCACCAGCGTGGCTCAGAGTAACCGACGAGTACCGTCAGATGCTGGGTATATATAGGCAGCCAGCCTGCGCGCGCACACGCAGACCGGAAGCCTATAGCGACCTCTGTCCATACCCCAAGCCCGGGGTAGGTGCTGCCACCTACCGTCGGACTGAAGGGTTCGGACTGAGCTCGCAACACAGCATCCAACAGCACTCGTCATATAACATACCCGTATAACCCTAGCCCCTACACATG
>OX381704.1:111344653-111368733 GCA_947462335.1 Harmothoe impar
GGCGTCTGCCGAGGGCGCCCAAGTGCTTATGCATCGCGCGCGAGTCGGGGTTTTCGAAATCCAACCCCTGTCTGTGGAGAAGGGACATCCACTGAGCCAACAGTTCCACTCGTCTAATGCGGGTGAAGACTCGACCGAGCTCTCCCAATCTATGACGATGCGGGGTTTCACCCCACCAGACTCGGAACATTGCCGTACACAGCTCCTCCGGTGTCTTGACACTGCGCTCTACTAGAGCATCCATACGGGGGCGGTAACTTTTAAGCTACTGCCCAACTCTCTCCAAGATCCGCTCAACTCTTTACCTAGTTGACGAAGCAAGGCGTCGCTATATGCTAAGCGCCGCTGTCCTACCTCTCTGTTCTCCCCATCGGTCTGCCCCGCGCGTCTCACGTCGTCAAGCCGCATTAACTTTTTTTCAGGTGGACAAGGCGGTGAAGGCGAGCTTGAAAGTGGAATAGCTTGAGCCATCTCGTCTCGTCTTGGCGGCGGCGGCGGCGGTGGTGGCGGTGGTGGTGGTAGTAGACGTTACTGTGGTCAGAGGCGATATGGTTTTTTTCCAACAGAAATCAGAGCTTTTATACAGAGGGAGTTTAATCCTATTTCCAACAGCACTCCAGCTGTCTAGCGACCTGGAGGCGGTGATTTTTTTTTGTCTTACACTTAAGTCGCTCACCACATGCACACGCCTCTACTCACAGACAGACACGTTCGTCTTAGGGGGTCCTGCTTCACGCCACATGCCTCCTGTAGTTTTTTTTGTATACACACTCTAAGCTCATCACCGTTAATCCTTTATACAGCTAATGCGCGTTGAATTGCTGAACAGGGTGGTAAGTAGCTTAGCTCATGACAGTGGATCCCTCAAAAAAGAGGGGAAAGGGATCCAGCTGAAAACGTCATGCCTTATGTCTTTTGTTTCTCTTTGTGAATGGCCGCCGGTCAGTCGGCGGCAGCAACCGCTTAATCCTTTATACAGCTAATGCGAGTTGAATTGCTGAACAGGGTGGTAAGTAGCTTAGCTCATGACAGTCGATCTCTCAAAAGGGGGGAAAGGGATCCAGCTGAAAACGTCATGCCTTATGTCTTTTGTTTCTCTTTGTGAATGGCCGCCGGCCAGCCGGCGGCAGCTGAACAGGGGCAGTAAGTAGCTTAGCTCTATAAGCGAGAAGGCGTATATAAGGGTCCTGGAAACCCCCATTCACTCACTCAGTCTTTTGCTGCTCTCTACAGTCACCACCATGAGCAAAAGACAACACCTAGCGCCGTCCAAGGATCTAAGCAAGTTCAAGAACAAGAAGACTACGCGGAACAGTGCTCGTTTAGCGTCAGTGCCTCCTCTTGCTACTGAAAATGAGACTACCGCCGCATCCGCTTGGTCTTATCACCCTCCCGCTGTAGCGAGCGCTCGCAGCAGTAGTAGTAGTAGTAGTAGTAGTAGTAGTAGTAGTAGTATTAGTGGTAGTAGTACTACTGGTAGTAGTCGTCGTGCTAGCGACGTTGTTACACTCGCGACGGTACACGTTGCTGCTAAGCGCGCTGCCGCTGCTACTGCTGCCCCGCCTGCTGCTGCTGCTGCTGCTGGTGATCCTCGTGCTGCGGCTGCTGCTGCTGCTGCTGCGCCTGCTACTGCTGCGCCTGCTACTGCTGCGCCTGCTGAGGCTGCTGCGCCTGCTACTGTTGCGCCTGCTGCTGCTGCTGCTGCTGCTGCTTCTGCTGCACCTGCTGCTACCGCTACTACTACTGACGACAACGCTCCTGGCACAGCGCAGTACTGGCAACCGGGTTTTTACCTCCCCACTACTGTTGCTGATTTTGATGACCTGCCGCACGTTGCACAGCCCCTCTCCACCACTACATCGACCGACGCCCTCGACGCCGCTCGCGCTAAGAGTTACAGCTATTCGGACACTCAGCCCCTAAACCAAGAAGAAGAGGAGGAGGAGGAGGAGCAGCAGCAGCAGCAACAGGGTGAGACAGAGAACGACGCTGACGACGAGGCGTACGAAGAACCCGAAGGGAAAGGGGCAGACGGTACGTTTTTTCGGCTCCCCTCTTCCACAGCTTTCGACCTCACTTCCACTGGTAGCGCGTCCGGTCGGTGGCGACTGCCCTCACCGCCACCTTACGAGGGCGGCGGCGCTTCATCTTCTACCGCTACACTCAGCACCGACGGCGTGTGGCTGCTCTGTTCCAACAACGAGGCCTCGGATACCACCAGCACTGACGCTGCTCCTGTTATCGGTTCTGCTGCTGATTCAGCTCACGCTGATGGTGTTACTCTTCTTGCGGGTCTGAAACGTTCTAAGGTGAGTTCCAGAACAACAAGGCCTACTGAGAAGAGAAAAATACAAGAAAAAGAACAAGATGGACCAGAAGAAGCAGAGAAAACCTCCCGTCCTCTCGGGTTAGAGTTCTGCTTAGAAGGGACTTTGACGCTGGAGATCTGGGAGGACGTGGCTAGACTGTCTAGGAGGCCGCGCTACACAAAAGACGGCCAGGTGAAAGAGGCGTCTCTGACCAGAAGCAAGCGAGTGCACTTCACTGCCGACGCGCTGCGCGAGCTAATAGCGCGCATCGCCGATATCCGAGCAGTGGTGCGCATACGCGACACAACGTCCGCGCAAGGAAGACCTAATCACACCCCCTGGTTTGCAGTGCTGGATGAGGAGGGCGAAGTGTACGCAGCTGTGAGCTACTACAGCGGTAAGAACCTCATCCACGTGCGCAAGTACGAAGGTCCTGACAAAAAACCCACACAGCAGGGGGTGACGCTGTCCGCCAGAGCGCTCAAAGAGTTGGATGACAAAACAGAGATTATTCTCAACTTTCTCGGTATAGATTTGGAATGAGAGACGCTCAACGCTCACGCGCGCACACACACAGCGTTTGACGTACGCTGTATGAGACAGACAGACGGATACACAGACAGCAGACAGATAGATTGATAGACAGATAGATTGATAGATAGATAGACAGATAGATTGATAGATAGATAGATAGTTAGACGGCTAAGTAGTTGGTAACTGAGTGAAAAAACAAAAAAAAATATAAAAAAACATGACGCAGTACGTCTGCGAAAAGTGTTTCAAAATTTTTAAAAGACCGTACAACCACGAGAGACACGTAGAAAAATGTAGAGTAATACCTAAGTTTTGCCCTCTATGCGGCGAAGGCTATTGCCGAAAGATCGCCTGTCGACGCGAATCTCTGGACGGGGTGACCATCCCTCCGCGCATATGTGCTGTACCGAACGGTGAGGAAACGTTCACGGCGAATTGGCCTGCGATACAAACGGGCGTCAGGATGCACGGGACTCGCGTGAGTGTAACAAACTTCAGGCTACCAACCGGCGAGTTGAGTGACGTTGTAGATACTATGCGTCGCATTCACTTGACACAAAGATTCAGATACAAAGTGGGTTTCTCGGTAGGCTTACTCTTACAACACAGAGAAGACAAGAGCAAACTGCGCTACTTTCACGCCTCCCAGAACAACGCAACTCTCATACAACCGCTCCCTACTATAACTAATTCAGAAACTTTGGAAGAGCTCCTCTCAAAGATGGAAAACACCGTCGCTTGCGAGGAAGTACGGAAACTTTGCGACGCTGACACCAAGTGGCACGTTCTTTTTCCTACCAATTTGAACATTTGCGTTTACATGGGACCGGGGGAATTTCCCATAGGCGGTAGAATCACTCAGGCCGGTCGAGTTGGAAAGAGAAGCAGCGTGTTAGATTTTCCCAACAAGGACAACCTCTGCATCTTCCGCTGCATTTCCTTTCACTTATACAACACCAGCAAGCGCGCTTCAGATTTGTTACGTCAGTTCTGTCCCGCTGCCACACCTGTATCCTTTCCGGGTTTGAACATCCGCGACTTACCCGCGTTAGAGAACTTGTTTGACGTACAAATAGCGGTTTACACCGCGTCGCGTCAGGTGCCGGGGCGGAAGTTGAGAAGACGCGTTACTCTGATCAGACCGCCTTCCAGAACTCTGGCCGCCCGAGGTAAAGTCAACCTACACCTGACGGCGAAAGGCGGTTTGCACGTCTCTCTCGTCACGGACTTCAACGCGTACGCGGGCATATACGAATGTTGCAAGTGTAAGGCGGCGTTCACCACCGAGTTCTTGCTGAAGAGACACAGGAACCAGCTTTCCTCTTGCCGACAAGTCAAGTTGCGCTACGTAGGTGGCATCTACCAAAATTCGAGAACGATTTTCGAAGCGCTAGCAGACTTCTCCATTTTTCCCCCCGATGGACATTCCGGAATCTACCCTTACAAGATCGCCTTCGATTTCGAGGCTTTCTTCAGACCGTGCAGAGAACCGTCGACGGAACACGTGTCCCTGCTGTGGGATCACGTCCCTTTGTCGGCTAGCGTCGCATCCGACTTTCCGTGGTGGGAGGGGCCAGTCTGCTTCGTCAGAGAATCCGACGCAGATTCCGACCCCTTGTTGGACCGAGTTTTAAATCACATATACGAGAACGCCAAAGTCATCGGGGAAGCTGTGCTAGAACTTTACCGACCGACGTTAGCGAAGTTAGATGCGGTGATAGGTGAAGCTCTCCTGCTGGAGGAGGCGACATTCACCCCTTCTCCAGGCGGCTTCGCTGCGGCTCAGACCAGACACCCGTTAGTTCAACTGAAGAAGCGTCTTCTGAGATACATCCGTCAAGCTCCAGTCGTGGGCTTCAACTCGGGGCGTTACGACTTGAACCTGATCAAAATACGCCTTCACTCGTTCTTTGCCTCCGGAGACCGAAGAAACCAAGAATTTAGCGTCATAAAGAGAAGCAATCAATACTTGGCGGTTTACACACAGCACACGGTTTTCTTGGACGTAGTCAACTATTTGGCACCCGGTTACAACTACGCGACCTATTTGCGAGCTTTCACCAGGAACGAAGAGAAAGGTCACTTTCCTTACGAATGGATGACGTCTACCAGGAAACTGGCAAACAGAACACTGCCACCGAGATCGGCTTTTGACAGCGAACTGACGGGCATCAAAATGTCCGAATCCGACTATGCCGCATGTCAGAAAGTTTGGTCCGACGAGAAGATGCAAACTATGGGAGATTACTTGATCCACTACAACAACAAAGACGTCAAACCTTTCATAGAAGCTCTGAAAAATCACGCTAAATTTTTCCAAGATCGCGGCATTGACATGTTGAAAGACGGGGTTTCTCTCGCCGGTTTGACTTTACGGTTCCTCTTCCAAAACCTAGAAGACGCATTCACAACGTTCCCCCAGTTCGACGCCGTCCTCCACGCTCTGATCAAAGAAAATCTAGTCGGCGGTCCTTCCATCATCTTCCATAGATTTCACGAGAAGGGCACCACGCGGATAAGGGAGCACAAGTACGGCGAAGAAGCGAGACCGTGCCAACACATCCTAGGACTAGACGCTAACTCTCTGTACTTGCGCTGCATGAGCGAAGCGCACTGCACGGGCTATTACGCGGTGAGACGACCTGAGACCGAGTTCAAGCCCGAAATTAGGCAAAGAAACTCTCACAGCGCTTTGGAGTGGTTACGCTTCGTAGAGCACGACCGCGACGTGAAACTGCGCCACGCTTTGAACGGCGGCGAGATGGTTGTAGGCTGTCGAAGAATTCGCGTGGACGGGTTTCACGCGGCCTCTAATACGGTTTTCCAGTTTCACGGGTGTTGGTTCCACGCTCACGAGTGCATACCGTTGCACCGATATCAGTGCGCTTCACTGAGGGAGGAGAGACGCGACAGAACGACTACAGTAAGCGCTTACTTGAAAGCGCTAGGTCACAAGCTGGTCGTCGTGTGGGAGTGTGAATGGAGAGAGATGAAGCGTCGAGATGAGCGGGTTAAGGCCTCCCAACAACGCTGGAAGGTTGACGCTTTGAAAGTGTCTCGAAACGCGATGAGCGAGAGCGACATCCTTTCCGCTGTGAAAGACGGGAAAATGTTCGGTTTAGTTCAAGTGGACATCACTACGCCGCCTCACCTACGAGACTACTTCGAAGAAATGACCCCCGTTTTCAAGAACGCGGCCGTTTCAAAATCGGACATAGGACCTCACATGTCAGACTTTGCGCAGGAAGAAAAGCTGTTGAACACGCCTCAGAGATGTCTGATAGGGAGTTACCACGGAAAAAATATTCTCTTGGGAACGCCGCTTCTCAAGTGGTATTTAGAGCACGGTTTGATAGTCACCAAAGTGCAGCTGGTCGTAGAATACCTACCTAAACGCTCCTTTGCCGGTTTCGCCGACGAAGTAACGGCGGCGCGAAGACGTGGCGACGTGAAGGAGAACGAGAAAATTCTGGCAGACTGTTACAAGTTAATGGGAAACGCCACGTACGGTAAAACAATCTGCAATAAAGAAAAACACACGGCGGTGAGATACACTGACAGTCGGAAGTTCGAACTATTGGCCAATTCGTGGCGCTTCAAAAAGGCGTCCGAGTTGAGTTCTGATCTGTTTGAAGTCGAACTACAACCGAAAACAGTCAAGAACAACCTCCCTATTCAAATAGGGTTCATGGTATACCAGTACGCGAAGTTGAAAATGTTAGAGTTCACATACGACTTCTTGGATAGATTCGTCGATCGGCGCGATTATGCCCTTTGTCAAATGGACACCGACAGTCTTTACATGGCTCTCAGCGGTGACACGTTGGATGACCTAGTCAAACCTTGCCTGAGAGAGACGTACTTCAGAGAGAAACGAAAGTGGATTCCGACAGCGGTGTGCAACGATCACTTAGAGCTTTTCGTGAAGACAAAAACGGAAAGAGTGCGAGAATAGTGTCCGCCGCCCGGCGGATGTTGTGAGAGACGGTACCTTCACGATCTGAGAACTTCGGGGCTTATGAAAGCGGAGTGGGAAGGTGACGGGATCCTTAGTCTCAACCCTAAGACTTACATTTGCTACGATCGAGTCAGCGGCACCGGTGAAAGAAAATCCAAAAAATGGAGTGCAAAAGGCGTACAGAAGAAACAAAACCCTAAGGAACCAGACGACTTCTTGGATGTTCTTCACCAACGAAAAACTCTCATTGCTGTAAATAGAAATTTCAAAGTGGTGCGAAACAAAATGGTCACCTACACCATAGAGAAAGACGGCGTGCGCTACTTGTATTATAAGTGTCGCGTGCATTCTGACGGTGTGACAACGAGTCCTTTAGAGATATGAAAAAAAAAAATAAGCGTGAGATTGATTGATTGAGTGCATCTTTTCAAAAATAGAGTGTTTATCAAGATTGAAAAAAAATAAAAATAAAAAAATAAAATAAATTATTGTTGTGTTTTTATTTTCATACGTCTTCTTTTACCAGTAAGTCGCGCAGTCTCTTAAAGCGTCACTCATGTGACGACGTCGCTTCCAGTCACGTGATCCTAAACAAAAAAAATGAAGAGACACGCTTCTTCCTCTCGAGAGGAAGAAGCGTGTCTCTCGATTAAAATCTTTTCTTTTCTTTTTTTCTTAAAAGAGACAAACGCCCCTTAGAGCGCCCCCCCTAGAGTGCCCCCCTCCCCCCTCCCCTCCCCTCCCCTCCCTCCCCCCCACCCGCCCCATGCATCCTAAAAGCGCCCCCCTCCCCATGCATCTTAAAGGGGCCCACCTCCCCCCCTCCCCCCCCTCCCCTCCCCTCCCCTCCCCTCCCCTCCCCTCCCCTCCCCTCCCCCCTTATACACTCTAAAGAACGCTTCTACCTAGTTCAATAAGTCACTTCCAGTCGCTCGTAAAACAATAAAAATGAAAAAACAAACTTATATCGTAGTGTTTTTTATTGGTTTTACCGAAAAAAATAAGAGACTCGCCTCCTCCTCCTCCTCCTCCTCCTCCTCCTCTCCTTCTCCTCCTCCTCCTCCTCCTCCTCCTCCTCCTCCTCCTCCTCCTCCTCCAAAAAAAATATATATCACATTTTAAAAGCGCGTGACCCCTTAAAGACGCTCATCTCTTCATTAAGTCGCGTGACGTCACTTCTTCTTCTTCTTCTTCTTCCGGTCACGTGATCAATCAGGTCACTTCCGGTCACGTGATCCTCAATGAGGTCACTCACTTCCGGTTGGCCATTAGGTCATGTGACGTCACTTCCGGTCACGTGACTCATCAGGTCACTTCCGGTCACGTGATCCTAAATTAGGTCATATGACGTCACTTCCGGTCCCCTAAGTAAGTCATATGACGTGACCAAATGGCGGCCTCTGATTGGCTAACTAGGTCACGTGACGTCACCACTAATCCCCTAAGTAGGTCACTTCCGGTCACGTGACCAAATGGAGGCCTCTGATTGGCTGCATGTCGATTGAGTTATAAACAGTAGTTAACCATAGTCCCGTTCCGATACATACTATACTACTCCCCTCCCTCACACACACTATCTCACTCATTCGCTCCCCTTGCTCCCTTGCTCCCCTGCTGCCTCCCTCTCTCACTCCCTCATCTCCTCACCCAATCACTAACTCCTGTACCCCACCCTTTCACTCCTTTCCTCACTCTCTCGCTCCCTGTTTTAGACATTCACTCAATCACTTGCTCCCTCACTCCCTCCCCATCCCTCACCCAATTCCTCCCTCCTGCAGAACGTGACAAAAAGAGTAGTTTTCCGTTTAGCCTTTGCCACATGTAGGTGCAGTATGTACACATACTATATCAAGACATGTTAGTAAGAGACGTAGTGCTTATCTAGTGTGGCAAACGTCGGCTTCCGTAGAATGGGAGTTTGGGGCTTAAAATTCAGCTTATAGCAAATTAAAACGCCAAATAAAATTTGGCTTATAACCGAGGTTTTATGGTACTCTTATTGTATAAATACATATATTGCAATTCTCATGAACTTGAACATTGAACATTGTCTCAAAAGGGGCCCAAAGTGGCATGGCCACCAGATCGACTGGTACTGACCTTTTAACCCCCACCCCTTGTATTAAACCGAACTATAGAAAAAGTCCAAACTGAATCGGATTGAATTGCTAACGCTTAAGCTAATGTAATGATTCTAATTTTTGTATTGTTTTGTATTTTTACACCATTACTCGTCACAGCATCAAAGATGACATATTATAAACCAATAAGTTGGTGGCACACAATTAAACACCTGTTGAGATCTGAACAACTTGAGTGCTATATGCATTTGTAGAAGATATTTATCATTATGCTTGAATACTGTATCTAAACTGTATAACTACATAAAGTGGAGCTCATATTCACACTGACAATATGTTGCTTTACACACTATTACACCCTGTTGAGTTCATATATATAAAATCAAGAATTATAACAAGTATTGTGAATTATACAAGTATTGTACCAATGATAAAGGCAGCTATGATGATCCTCCTGTTAACCTGTATGTTAATAGTTTTGAGATAGTCATACCTGCATTGATAGATGAGTCTGTAAACAACACCATACAATCAATTGTGATAATAACAGCAGTCACATTGCTCTCATTGTTTGAATACATGTATTGTATTTCAGAAGATCACTTGGTGAAATAAAATACTTTATAGATTCAAAAATCTGTATTAAAGAAAGAAATTAGCATTGCTCTGCTTAAAAAAAAGAAAAGGTGAGGTTTAAATAAATACTATAGCACTAAATATTCAACCTGGACATAGTAGTACATGTATACACTTTCTCTATGTTTTACTATAGCCATGGAAGAAAAAAGTCCTGATAAGAGATGAAACATGGTCATATGCATCCTTTTGGTGATTTCTCTGAATTTCAAGGTCAATTCTAGTGACCTTGACCTTGGTCCTTGGCACGGTTTGAAAGACATCAAAGAAATAGTGTGTTTTTAAAGAAATTCTTCAAAAATTCAAGATGGCCACCAAGATGGTCGCCTACGGACCTGATGGGACAATATTTCACAATGCAGACATCAATTTATTTCAAATAGACATATTTAGGATTACAAAAATGTAGGTTAGAAAAATAGATCACAGGGGTGCATGGGAAGCACCCGTTCCTATTAGACTATCTCATTGTTAATATTTGTGGATAACAATTCTAGATATAAAGGATATGCCTTAGGCCAAAAGAAAAAAATGTTTTGTTTCAGGTAACATGGCAAGACAATGTAGGGTCGGTAGGTCGGATATATCTTTTCAAACGTATTTTTAACATGAAAGTACTAGCCAGCCTTGGTAAGAATATGGAGATTTCTTTAAAATTGCATAAACAATCACAGGGTCGGCCCTGTGTCGGTTGGATGACCTAAACAAACTTTTTTTTTGGCCTTGTCAAGGTAATAAGTGGGAATAATAGTACTTAGTATAGATACCTCCTAATAAGGCCAAAGCATATTATGCTCCTCATTGCTCATCATATCTCACTGCTAGTCAAACACATCCAGAAAGCTTGTTTTTATCCCAAATAATAACTTGCATAAGAACTTATTACTGTGGGTTGTCTATCCCACAGACTGTACAACACATTCAAATACATAACATTTAAAGCAGTAGAACAAATGACGCTAAACTTGAATATGTTTATTGTCTTGCCATGTCTGGCTCATGTATTCTCTAGTGGGAACATCAGGAGGCTGTGTTTCACGAAGTTGGGCCAATGTTTTTGTCTATGACCAGGTGCCGTATATGACCAGGTGCCATCTATGACCAGGTGCCGTCTATGACCAGGTGCCATCTATGACCAGGTGCCGTCTATGACCAGGTGCCGTCTATGACCTGGTGCCGTCTATGACCAGCTAGCAAGGAAGCATACATCTTTAACTATAGAACGGTACACATTAATGTAGAGCTTAGTAAAACCTTATAAATATTTAAAAAAACAAGAAAAGGCATCCGGTCATGGAAGAACACATTGGCCCAAGTTCGTGAGACACAGCCAGGATTTAATCATAGTGATAATAAACCTATTTGAACTACATGTATATATTTATAACAAGAATTGCGGTTGTTGCCGCGTAAAAAAATGCCTCAGGCATTTTTATACGCGGCAACAACCGCAATTCTTGCATTCGAAGAAACATAATGTCTACATGGTTGGTATGTTTGAAGGGAACCCATTCAAGACACCAAAAAAGCAGGGCCGGGAAGGGGTTATCAGGGGGAAGGATGATATTACTTCAAATATGGCATTTCCTATGAATTCCTTGGGTCCATGTTAGGGGGTAAGGAAATGTGTGTTGCTTGACAGATAAACAAATACAATAGATGTTGCTAGGCAACCAGCTGGATTAGCAACAAACTAATAGAACCATTGAATTCCTTGGGTCCATATTAGGGGGTTAGGTTTGATTATAATCAACCTTAGGACCATGGAAATGTGCGTTGCTAGGCAGATAAACAATTAGAATAGCCGTTGCTAGGCAACCAGCTGTATTAGCAACAAACCGACAGAACCATTGAATTTCTTGGGTCCATATTAGGTGGGGTAGGTATGATTATAATAAACTTCAGGACCATGGAAATGTGCGTTGCTAGGCAGATAAACAATTAGAATAGCCGTTGCTAGGCAACCAGCTGTATTAGCAACAAACCGACAGAACCATTGAATTTCTTGGGTCCATATTAGGTGGGGTAGGTATGATTATAATAAACTTCAGGACCATGGAAATGTGTGTTGCTAGGCAGATAAACAATTAGAATAGCCGTGGCTAGGCAACCAGCTGTATTAGCAACAAATCGATAGAAGCATTGAATTCCTTCCGTCCATATTAGGGGGGGGTAGGTATGATTATAATCAACCTTAGGACCATAGAAATGTGTGTTGATAGGCAGATAAACAAATAGAATAGCCGTTGCTAGGCAACCAGCTGTATTAGCAACAAATGGATAGAAGCATTGAATTCCTTGGGTCCATATTAGGGGGGTAGGTATGATAATGATCAACTTCAGGACCATGGAAATGGGTGTTTCTAGGCAGATAAACAATTAGAATAGCCGTTGCTAGGCAACCAGCTGTATTAGCAACAAACGGATAGAACCATTGAATTCCTTGGGTCCATATTAGGGGGGGTAGGTATGATTATAATCAACTTCGGGACCATGGAAATGTGTGTTGCTAGGCAGATAAACAATTAGAATAGCCGTTGCTAGGCAACCAGCTGTATTAGCAATAAATGGATAGAAGCATTGAATTCCTTGGGTCCATATTAGGGGGGATAGGTATGATTATAATCAACCTTAGAACCATGGAAATATGTGTTTCTAGGCAGATAAACAATTAGAATAGCCATTGCTAGGCAACCAGCTGTATTAGCAACTAATGGATAGAAGCATTGAATTCGTTGGGTCCATATTAGGGGGGGTAGGTATGATTATAATCAACCTCAGGAACTATCAAAGGTTGATTTATATTATTGTTATCACATAGCATAAATTTGTGTTGTGACACCTTAATCCAAGATGGCGACACAATCCAAGATGGCGGCGCCCGTTCTGACTTCTGGCAAAGTGCAAACATCATATACCTCGTTCTGGTGGTGCCTGGTGGCACCACCAGGTGGCTACGCCACCACTTCGGCATAAAAAAATAGATCATGGGGGTGCATGGGAAGCACCCGTTCCTACTAGACTATCTCATTGTTAATATTTGTGGATAACAATTCTAGATATAAAGGATATGCCTTAGGCCAAAAGAAAAAAATGTTTTGTTTCAGGTAACATGGCAGGACAATGTAGGGTCGGTAGGTCGGATATATCTTTTCAAACGTTTTTTTAAACATGAAAGTACTGGCCAGCCTCAGTAAGAATATGGAGATTTCTTTAAAATTGCATAAACAATCACAGGGTCGGCCCTGTGTCGGTTGGATGACCTAAACAAACCTTTTTTTTGCCTTGTCAAGGTAATAAGTGTGAATATTAGTACTTAGTATAGATACCTCCTAATAAGGCCAAAGCATATTATGCTCCTCATTGCTCATCATATCTCACTGCTAGTCAAACACATCCAGAAAGCTTGTTTTTATCCCAAATAATAACTTGCATAAGAACTTACTACTGTGGGTTGTCTATCCCACAGACTGTACAACACATTCAAATACATGACATTTAAAGCAGTAGAACAAATGACGCTAAACTTTGAATATGTTTATTGTCTTGCTATGTCTGGCTCATGTATTCTCTAGTGGGAACATCAGGATTTAATCATAGTGACCTATTTGAACTACATGTATATATACATGTAGTATATATTTATAAAAAAAAACATATATTTATGGATATATATGTTAAGGTTTACAGATTCTTAAAACAGTATATTTCATGCCCTCTGTTTGACAACCTTTTGGCATGATATCAGTGTTAGATACAGCTAGATATGGATACAGACTGAAGAGGGGACTGTTTGCCCTGTGGGCAAGGGAGTGGGGCAGCGCTTCCTCTGGGGCAATAGTGGTCATGTGGACACACTAGGACATGGTTGGCTAGGCTTGTGAGAGGACAATAGCGGCCTTGTGTGCAGACCGATTGAGGGGCTGCAAGCCCAGGGTTCTGGCACCAATATCCAGCAGGACAGGGCAGGCAGGCATCCATCCCTAAACGGTCCTTAGTCGGTTTGTAGTAACCTGCATGGCAAGGTTTACACGTCCCACCATCGTTGTAGTGTCCTGCATCACACAGGGCCGGCACTGCAAGTGGGTGATAACAATTTTAGATTAGGCCAGACCAAAATAAAGTTGGACAATGGATTTCCCACACCTTATTTTCATAAAAAGGAAATTTTTATTTAAAAAAAAGAAAAATTGTCAAGGGATTTCACTCGCCTCTTTTTTTTAAAATATACTTTTTTTGGGGGGGGGCATAACAGGAAAAGCCTCCGTGAGGGAGGGGGCTCATAATAACATATGGTCCATTTAGATACTCCTAACCATGTGCGATTCCACAGGCGCATGCGATAAGTGGGGGGGGTCATTTCTCAAAATCCAAATGAGTGGGGGGTCAAGATAACTTTTGTGGGGGGGGGGGGCGGAAAAAACTTCCCGTTTCAGGAAAATCCCCCCCAGCTAGTAATAAATGACTCAGCCATTACTGCGATACATATGGACCCAGGGGTAGACATTAACTTTTTCTGTGCTCCAGAAAGCTATGGGCCCCAACCAAGATCTGTGGGCCAATGGTCATAATTATGATTTCTTTATGATAAAATAAACATGTATATATTCCTAATTTGTCAATAGTAGAGTGTGACCAATATCATTAAACTGGGCACATTTCCCACTTTCCAACGATATATTACATGACTATAATTAAACTTTCTTAAAATTTCTACCAAATACTTCTGTGGGCCACATGGGCCCATGGGAATGTTATTCTGCAAAAATCTCAAAACTAAGGGCCTTCGGCTCCAGGGCCAGCATTAGTGTCTACACCTGTAGACCCTAATGAAATAGTATAAACCTACTGTAAAACCCCACCTATATGCTGAATTTATTGGAGGTGGGATTATACTAAAGAATGTTACTAAAGTATCCTACCATTACTGCTACATTGAGACGATCCTGGGTATGCCCTCGTACCAGATGAGCATTGAGTTGCACTTTCAGATCCTTGTGGACAAGAATGGTCATCAGGACAGAGTAGAGTAGCGGGAGAAATACTGCCCTCAGGACAGTAGTATCCCGCCCTACACAGCCCTGTGGGAACCGCATTGGCCTGCCCGGCGCAGTACTTTCCACCCGGACAAGCCACACATCCACCCGTTGATGCATATGTCCCTTCTAGGCAAGGTGTGCAAGTCATTCCCTCGGTAATATAACCAGCGGGGCAATCCAGGGTAACTGGAAAAGAATACTTGTGTTTTATACAAACAATATCTATCTCAAGTGAAATCAAAGACAAATGTTTTGTAAAGCCAAGACAATTGTTGAACAACAAATGTTTTCAATTCCATGAAAGGTTGGACTGGCCTTCCAAGACAAAAATATTTTGCAGCAAAACATTTGTCTTGACTCCCCACAGCAATTGTTTTGGCTTTACAAAACATTTCTTTTTGATTTAACTATTAGTGTCAGCTGACCATGAAGCATTTTACATTCTATGTACTTTACTTTACTGCTGCCACTTTTAACTTTAGGACACTCAAAAAAAGTGGTTTCTCATCATCAAAGTCTGAGAAGGCTTTTTTTTCTTCTTCTTTTTTGCTTGCAGGCTAAAATGTATAGGATTATTTACGTTTTACGATTACCAAAGTTCACATTTTATTGGTTAAGACTTGAGAATTAAGAATCCTAAAATTTGAGAAAATGTAATTCATTTCTATACCACTGCATTGCTGACATTATTAGCTTTAATTTGATACCAAATATTATCAGTCTTTTTCATAAAAAAATTGGCATAAGAAAAAAAAGTTTTCCTCAAAAGCAGATTTTTATGATGCGCGCGGTGATGAGAAACCATTTTATTTTTTTGAGTGGCCTTAAGACAATTCCTTGAGTGACTCCCCTGCGCTGCCTTATGCCGCATCTCTTAAGTGTATAACCTCCCTAACTGATGCTAACAATGAGTTTCCCTCAATCGATAACATCAGGATTATATAGAATAGTATTCCAGTCTCTACGAAAACCTGCCGGACACCGGCTATAGCCAGCTAAAAGCCTGCTGGTCCGGCAGAAAGTCTGTGTCTGCCGGCCCCAATGGCTGGCTATGATCCTTATCTACATGCCATTTTTTACCGCGGTAACTCGCCAGTGCTGCATTGGTGCATCATGCGGAGTCTTCGGAAGTGTCTCAACCCCATAGGGTTGGCATGATGCATGGTTGCAGCACTAGCAAGATGCTCGTCAGGGCTGCATTCATAATGCATTATAAGGCTGTGTCTCATGACCTTGGGCCAATGTTTTTGTCTCTGACCGGGTGCCGTCTCTGACCAGGTGCCGTCTCTGACCGGGTGTCGTCTCTGGCCGGACATCGCTTTGGGAGTTTAGTTACCTTCTACCAACAGCAGGAGGCTAATTATAATTACATAAGAACTGCCGTAACTTTTTTACAAATCCTTATATATGTGAGTATAGGTTAACAATTAAAGAACACTTTTCTCTGACACAAGGTCAGAGACCGCACCCAGTCAGAGACGGCACCCGGTCAGAGACCGCACCTGGTCAGAGACGGCACCCGGTCAGAGACAAAAACAAGGTCAGAGACAAAAACAAGGTCGTGAGACACAGCCATAACGACAAAGGGCAAGGTGCATTAAGGCATCAAGCCATCCTTAAAGGGTTAAACCAGCAATGCTATTGACAGAGTGACACTCATTCAGAGATACATTTTGTCCATACCTTTCTTGCAGTCAGTGAGATATGCTGCTCCGGGTTCTGAAGACGTCCCTTTAGGGCAGGCAATGGGATTCACAGTCTCACCACCCGGGCAGTAGAACCCTGCTGGACACTTGGTATCTACAGGGCTTACTGACCTATGTTTTATCAAGTAGAAATATTGTTTCTGTTAGCACTTGTGTTGGGTACTGAGATCCCGTACAACCGAAGTTATTAACTAACTATGCTGACATTTAAATGGAAGCGTGTACTCAGCTGGCTGACCTTTATTAGAATTAACATAAGTTGTTGTGCTGGATCTTATTCTGGCAATATCAGTAATATGTATCAATAAGCAATATTCAATAAAAACACTTTCATTATACATAGTTCAAACTATTTAACAATTGGTACTTATTAATAATTAATACATTTGTGCTTGGTCATTGTATTAATAAACTGATTCTACTTTCTAGCAGGTGCTAGCAGGGTAAACTATCATATGAATATAATATTGAATCCTACGGCTGTTTTATTCTAATAACTTGGATTACGGATGCGCTGATGGAAATTTTGGTATTTTGCAAAAAAAAACACCTAAGAGTTGGGACCAAAAAAAAACTATATATACTGACCAGCAAAAACTCAACATGGCCTTTCAATTTGGGAATATTTCTCGATTTATCTTCATTTGATAGCCCAAATAGGGTACTTTTCATGTGTTTTTTTTCCCCCAGCCCCCCAAAATCTTTGGCACCCTACTTCCCCTGTAGAGAAGCTTTTTTCTCTCTTTTTTTCAGAATTTCAGCAATAAAAGCCCGTAAACCAAGTTATCAAAAAGAAGTGGCTCAACAAACCGTATTGGGCAATGGTAGCCAGGATACTTGCAGGCCCCAGAAGGCCAGTCCAGTTTTGTGGTAATACAGTAGGACCCTGGAGGACAGGGCTGACAGTAGTTAATGTCCCCGTCTACCCAGGACGGCTGGAAGGTGCCTACGGGGCAGTCAGTGCACTTCTTGTCTGCACTTTTATACTGACCCGGAGGGCAAGGAATATCGTCTGTAAAGTAAAATGGTTAAGTAACTTAGGCCCTGGCCACACTAGCGGTTTTTTCAACCAACTCAGTCCAACTCGACCAGACAGTCAGAGCAAAATTAGCTGGCCGGTCTGATAGAGTTGTGCATGCCAAACTCTTCTGATTGTCGGGTCAGGTTGGATCGGATCTAGGTCAGACCATGTTGGGTCAGCGGCTTTAACCTGGTCATATATAAGGTCAAGATTCTACTCCTAGAACTATAACATTCAAACATTACATCCTTACTTGTTTAGTTACATATGTGAGGAACACGGTTTCTCCGAAAATGACATTTTCGGAGACACCGGGACTCGAACCCGGGGCCTTCCGCTTGCCAAGCGACTGCTCTACCACTGAGCTACATCCCCATGTCCTATCAGATAGACCGTGTCTCACGTTACTGAATCGGTATGGTACAGAGGGGAGCAGGATTACCCAAGTAGCACCCCCTTGCGGGTTTACCACCAAGGCATGAGTAATCCGAGCCCCTACACATATAAATAAGCATGCCAACGTGAAACCCTAGCCGGTCAGGGTGCAGCTATAGTTTTTGCTAATATGGTACTGTACTTAAGTCACCATAACCAGATTCTCCACAAATATACGGACGTCCGTAAATTTGCGAACGTCTATAAATACACTCTTCATATATTTATGGAGCTCCGCAAATATAGGCCTATATGTCTTTTTTGTACTTAAGCATACAGATACGGACCTCCGTATATATTTGCGGACATCCATATATATTTACGGAGCTCCATAAATACATTTGTGGATATCCTCAAATTTGTGGACGTCCGCAGATTTGTGGAGAAACAGAACCCAGGTCAGCTTATAGGACCGGGCAAATACGCGGGTTAGATTTATGTGGAAGGTTTTACGGTACCCATAATCCATCATTCTCACATGTAAGGAAAGTTCAAGTTTCACATAACACCAGTATACAATAAATATATAAAAAAATAATTTTTTTTTTTTAAATGTAGTATGTATAGATACTCACCTGTGCAGGACTGAATAGATCGAGAACCCGGAGGGGATATTGTTCCAGAAGGACAGGGTGTCGGCACGCCGCTGCCAACTGGGCAGTAGAAGTTGGGCGGACAGAACAGGGCTACACATGGGTACCCAGTGCCTTGAGGACAATATCTCCCAGCGCTGCAGGATCTTCCTGCTGAGACCGGGTTGTTAACTGTTGCATGACAGTATAGCCCAGGTGGACAGAGCTTACATGCCCTGGCAAACCTGTCCTCCTTGCTGACGTTCAGTGGTTGGTAACTGCCGGATGGACATTTGTTGCACGTGCCATTGGGATACATGTAGTATCCAGGTTCACACACCAGTGCTGTTTGAGCCACACCTGGAACAAATAAAAGTGTCAATTTAGGCTAACTTAACTTAAGGCCAAATTAAAAAAAAAGGTTTGTTTCAGGTAACATGAGAAGAAACTCTAGGGTCGGTATGTCAGATTTTATTTATTTTTTACTTTTTCTTTACTTCAAAATTGCATTTTTAAAATTCAAAATTGCATAGAAAAACGTAGGGTCGGCCCTGTTCAGATAGGGTCGGCCGGGTGACCTGAAACAAACCTTCTTTTTTTTTGGCCTAAGGACGGCATGATGCTTTCATCTTTTGTCTGTATCTTGCTTTCAGTAACTTAACATTGTAATAGTATTGCAATTCTAAGTAACTAAACCTCAGGCTTTAGATAAATGATATCATTATACTCACCTATTCGCAGACATGTAAAGAGCGCCCAAAGGAAAACAAGAGTTGCCATGCTTGTCGGATAAATGTCTGACATGCTTCCAGGACAGCATTAACAATGTGGCTATATATACAGCCCTTTATCAGCTCATCATTATCTAGGCACAGCGGTTTACTTTCCAGAGGTTTTTTTTTATCAGGAAGTTGCAGAGTGTACCCAGGCTTGTTCAATCATTCCCAACAAAGCAAATCTCCTGTAAGGGCCAAGTCATTTATTTCCAGCTGGAGGGGGGGGGGAGGGGGGCTTGGTGGGTGTAGGGGGGGGTCATAATGAAAAACAGGGCCTCAGTGGGGGAGCCACAACTGGAAAAGCCTCCATTGGTGGGGGGGGGCAATATAAAAAATAGTCCACTTAAATGCCCACAAACACACATGATTCCACCGGCACATGTAATTTTAGAGGGAAAGGGCATTTACAAAAGGAAAACACCAATCCCCCCCAGTAAGTAATATATGACGCGGCCCTAAAATGAAACCAAGCTTATCCCCTAACTTCAGGGGGGTAGTTGTTTTGAACACACTAACCCACATCCTTCGAGGGATTTTCAAGGTAGCTGGCTCTCTTGGTCTAAAAATAACTGGATACTAATGAGATAAAGCCATAATGCAACCTGGACCTTATCTTTCCGAAGCCGTCTGTGATTCACCACTTGTGTGCTTTTAGGTTATTGAACTCTGTGAATTTAGATTTTTCTGGATTCAGAATCTTTAAAATTTGGTTTAAACATTGTTTATGTCTGTTAAAGCGAATCCTTAAAGCTTTTATACCAAAGTGCTATGATATGCAACAATTGCAGAGGCGTAGGAAGCAGGCCCGGGAAATGAAGGGAAACCCTCCCCAGATCCATTATTTACACCAGTGTTAATTTTCACAACACAGGTAGGTGTGAAAACACTGCAGGGCTAGAATTAGCAACGGTTTTGCTTGTAGCATCAACACTACAGGGCTAAAATTAGCAACGGTTTTCTTATAACCCATTTGCTGAATTTTCTATCAATTTGCTGTTAAATGTATAAATCCCATAAGATAGATTAGTGTATGCTCTTGAATCATACATGGGGAATAGTGAATCATACATGGGATTGCCATGAAATCATATATAAATAACCTTTTTCTATAGACTTTTCCTCTGTGCTCCTCCACTTCACCCAGTAGGCAGTGAGCCCTGCAGTGTTTTCACACCTACCTGCGTTGTGAAAATTAACACTGGTGTAAATAACGGCTCTGGGGAGGGTTTACCTTCATTTCCCGGACCTGGGAAGCAGATCGTCATTAGGGGGGCTCAGTTTGTTGATGGCACTGCCTGCGACAATTGCTATCACTCCAAATATACACGTAATGTAAGGTGGTCGAACAAATGACGCTAAACGTAGAATAACATATTTGGAATATTTATTGTCTTAACTGTCTGTTTATTGTCTTCATAATGATAAAAAATAGTTTTGAACACTATTAAAATATGTATTGCTAATGGTCGATTTTTTAATCCCAGTTTATTTTATGCCCTTTGTTAGACAACCTTTTGGCACAGAACTAGTATCAGACACATTTAGATACAGAATCCGAGCTTAGAGGAGACTGTTTACCCTCTGGGCAGGGTACTGGGTCAGCGCTTTTCTCCCGACAATAGTGGTTAGGGGGGCACACCAAGTGATCTTGTCTTTCGCTGGCAAAAGGGCAGTAGTAGCCGGCAGAGCAGGGTCCAGTAACTTTGGTCCTAGAGCTGCAGTAATGTCCTGCGGGACAGGGCAGGCAGGCATCCCTCCCAGAACGGTTTTCGTCAGGTTTGTAGTAGCCAGAATTACAGTGTTTACACGTCCCACCATCGTTGTAGTATCCCGCCCTACACAGGGCAGGCACTGGAAGTTGAATGATTACATTAGGCCACTCCAAAAAAAAAGTTGTTTCTCATCACCATACAGTGAAAGATACGACGAGGGCATTTTTTATTTATTCATTTTTCTTACTTGTGGCAAAATAAATTTTGACTTTTCATGATCAATTTTCACATTTAAGTAATTCAGAGTTTATCGATCAGTAAAAGTTGTTATAATGCAAGTTACACTTAGCTGACTGCATTACTGGCAGCATAATCTTTAATTTGATACCAAATTTGCCAATATTTTTCCCAATTCTAACAAATTTTATATAAAAAATGTAAACAAAAATAATTAAGATATAAAAATATTCCCCAAATCATGATTCTTATGATGTATGCAGTGATGAGAAACAACCTTTTTTCTGAGTGACCTTAAATATTATTTTTATTTTTCTCATTCTAACGCCTAAAGTTCATGGTGGCAGGAGCACCTTATATCGCAGGGTTGGATTGTTACATGCCTCCGCCACCCCTTTAGGCTGTTATATTTTGATAACTTGGATTACGGATCTTCCTTAGATGGCCTTACCGCCCCTGCACCCCCTGTGGATGCAAGTGGTCCAGGTGATAAGAGTAGCGTTACATTTCAGATGCCCAATATGATGGGATTCTGTCGCCATGGCCATGGCTAAACTGATAGTGATACAAAAAGGTGTAGACAGCAAAAGTAAATAGCATGTTGGGAAGAGAGCCTAGAGACTTGTTTAAATATTTGAATATTCAAATAACCAATACATGTTCTTACGCTACTGTTCAAATTGTTGATTATTCACTTATTCAAAAGAAAACCTCATTGTTTGATTGGCTTTTGGTTTATTGGAATGAATCTAAATTTAGATGTATTATGTTCAGATCATCTGTGTTTCTCATGCTCCGTTTGTATTTAATTCCCGCCCAGATTTCAATTCAAATGGCCTGAAATAAGATACCACAATCCCCCCCCCCCCCAAAGCCTGTTTTACAGGCTGTTCTGTTCCGAAAACAACGTAAAGGTAGCACTGCAATAATATAATTTATACCTCCGTCTGAAAAAAAGTTGGATAAGTTATAAAACCTCCTACCATTTCTGCTGCAGGATGAAGACCCTTGGTAGGACGCAGTACCCGTGTCACATTTAGTAGCCGCAGCAGATCCCTCCGGGCAGAAGTGGTCGGCCGGACAGAGGGTAACAGCGGAGTGAGTACTGCCTGAACGACAGAAGTACCCGGCTTTACAGAGGCCTGTGGGGGCCGTCTGAGCCTGTTCAGAACAATAACTTCCTCCCGGACATGGCACACATTTATCGGCCGATGCGTATGTTCCCTCTAGGCATGGTGTACAGGTCATTCCTTCGGAGATATAACCACTGGGGCACACCAGGGGAACTGGAGGAGAGCAGTTTTGTGATTAAAATCTTAAAGTTTTCTAATCGACGTTCCGGGAAAATCCACCAAGCCCCCCCCCCCCCCCCCCCCACCCCCGCAGCTACCGTTAAACCTCGCTTATAGGTCTACCCCGTTTATAGGTCGAGTGGAACTATTGGGTCATAAATTTGACCCATAGAAAACTACTTTGATATCTGCAAAAACCCTGATTATAGGGCGAATTGGAGTTAAGGACTTCTTTGGGGGCACATATCCCCTTCAAACACCCTTTTCCTGAGTCAAAAGTTAGTCATATTTATGGTTTTCTGTCCAAGTTGACTGGCTCATTTGACAACTGTGTTTGTGTTTTCGTTTGTATTGCCAGTATAGGCCGGACTCCACTAGGGCGACACAGCTACCTGCGAAACAGGGCCTTCTTTTGGGTCCTTTGTTCTCAAATAGATCGCCCTGTTTCGCCCTGTTTCGCCCTGTTTCGCTGTGTTTCGCCCTGAATGTCGCCCTGTACCTGGGGACATTCAGGGCGACATTCAGGGCAACATTCAGGGCGAAACAGAGCAAAACAGGGTGATCTATTTGAGAACAAAGGACCTAAAAGAACGCCCTGTTTCGCAGGTAGCTGTGTCGCCCTAGTGGAGTCCGAGCTATTGTGTCTTTAAATCATTTTCTTAATGCCCAATTATTTTCTACTTTTCACCGAAACCCCACTTAAAAGTCGAGTTGGGCTTTTGGGGGAAAAAATTGACTGATAGCAAAATACAATACCCAAAAATAATCGACTTTTTAAGCGAGGTTTTACGGAAGTAATAAATGACTCGGCGCTTATTGCGAGACACACACCTTTTTGTTTGCAGCCCGTCAGAGAAGCAGCCCCAGGTTCTGAAGACGTTCCTCCGGGGCAGAGAAGAGGATGCACACTTCCACCCGGGCAGTAGAAACCTGATGGGCACGGCACGCCTCGGGGACTTACTGACCTATTTTTTGTTGTGAGTATAAATATCATTACTGTTAACACTTGTGTTCTGACAAAGATGCTGTATATCACTGAGGAACATTTCTGCACTTTCAGAGAGCAACTGGAATAAAACCAACTGATTATGGTCAAGGGTGCTGAATTCAGAAATCATAATGAAACTGCTGCTCATTTCTGAGTTATTTGACATTTTATATGCATAAAATGCGATAAAACACCCGATACTAGTGAAAAGTTTGGCAGAAAGCGTTTTTTTCCATTCATTATATTCATGTATTCTGGGTAATACATGTTTTCAAGAAAAAGTGGTATATAGCCACTGAGAACCTATTCTTTGCCTATGAAATAACACTTTTTAACTTCGGATTCCATGATATCAGATATCGGTTCAATAAAAACATCACAGACATCATCATATATGATGAAAATTTTCCATCACAACAATATTGTGTGACCCTAAAATAAGAATGAAATATGCTTTGCCCTGTATATAATTCAGTAGTAGGCTAATACATAGAATATAAAATATTGGGTGAATCAGTACTTACACATAATAGTTATATTTGTTAGAAAATGAAGAAAACAATAACTGTCATTGTTATCCCTGTCATCAGTGACCTACACCAAAGTGAGTTTCAGTGGTTTCTTTCCAGTTACTCTTCAGCAGTTCCTCAGTGTAATTGAAGCTATTGATTTGCTATACTGAAAGTGACTGTTGATGATGCCTTATTATTTAGTAAACCACCAAGCAATGACAACAGAAAAAAGGACCGCAGGTATTGACATCAATATCAGTTTCAACTTGTTA